>CM039515.1:40331837-40380301 GCA_022432975.1 Begonia masoniana
CACCGAACACGGCTTTCGGTTCATTCCCGCATCGCAGTTGCTTACCAAAAAATGGCCCACTTGGAGCTCGCGAGTTCCGTTGGGCGCGGCTCAGCGAAGGCAGCGCGAAGTCCTACATTTAAAGTTTGAGAATAGGGCGAGGTGCTGTTGCGCACCGATGACTCTAATCATTGGCGTTACCCGATAGAACTCGCCCAGGGCTCCAAGCTAATCCTGAGGGAAACTCGGAGGAACCAGCTACTAGACGGTTCGATAGTCTTTCGCCCGATACCCAAGTCAGTAAGAACGTTTGCACGTCGTATCGTGCGGGCTCCAAAAGGTTTCCTCTGGCTTCGCCCGGCTAAGGCATAGTTCACCATCTTCGGGGCCCGAAGGCATGCTCACCTCGAACCCTTCTAGAAGTCAGTCGGTCGCGGTGCAACCCTAGGGGATCCCGCCAGCAGCTTCATGGCGCCTCACGGGTTTCGGCCCGTTGACTCGCACACTGGCAGGACTCCTGGTCCGTGTTTCAAGACGGGCCGGCCCGATTAGGGGGAGCCGCAGGCAGACGCCTGGAGCGCGACGATGCGAAGCACGCCGTGTGGGCGCGCGAGTGCCAGCCACGATCGAGGCGACGCGTCCTCCGCGAGCACAACGAAGCCCGGGCTTGCGACGCCGCCCCAATCCGCGTCGGTCCACGCCCGATCGATTGGCAGACCGGCTACGCGCCGTTCCACATCCGACCGAAGACGCACCGCCGGCCCCCATCCGCTTCCCTCCCGACAATTTCAGTATTTTTTTTTCTTCTTTACGTCGCAGAAAACAGATTGAAAGTGTTCCAAGTACGCGCTGATTATTTAAGCAGATAATATGCTACATGGGTATTCTTCTGTTGCGTGGAAAGCAAATATGCAGATGTGGAACAATAATTGATAGTTGAACAGAAAATTTATGCTAATATTATGTGAGATGAACTTACGTTTTCTGTCAACTACAAACAAACAACATAAATCACTGTAATAACAATCAAGAAATTGATGATGAAGACCTGCAAAACAGAATATTTGCAGTAGATGATAGGATTGATGTTTTAGTGTATACAAGAATCATGCTGTAAAAATAGAATACCTCAAAACCAACACATTGGTACTACTTCCCCTCGGCCTCTTCCTCTTTCTCTTTAGGCCCCTTGGCGTCTTCCTCTACCACCCTCTCGGCCTCTTCCTCTTTCTACTTTCCTTTCTCTGCCTCTTTCTCTGCGACTTCCTCTATCTTCACTAGTAGTCGGTCCAGATGTATTAGAATCAACTCATTCGCACCTCCTAACATTATGTCTCACACCACTGTACATAGTGCATCTCATCACTCTATTCTTTCTAGATATATTGGTACTATTTTTAGGCTCATCAACGTCTCTAATCCTCTTTTTCCTTGGTCTACCTGGCTGTTTTCTTGTTAATGGTGGGAGGATTGTAGGTGAAACAATCTCGGGCCACATACTCATCCCATTAACCGAAGCAATGTAATAGAAATACATATCTATGAGGTTTGTCTGTGGTAATGGTCATGTACGTACTCCTCAACATCTTGTCTCAAATACCTTATGCAAGAGATTGAATGGACACAAGCATTCCAGTCAGAGTCCACACAAAGCAACTGCAACTTAAAATATTCAAGTCCACAATATATTGCTCATTTCCGTCCGAGACCTTGAACCGATTCCCTCCTGCAGCTATATAGGATCAGTTTCTTGAAGCATATTCCAACTTTGTAAGCTTTTTTTTTTATGCGAGGACATAGTAATCCCATGCACGCTTACTTTTGTATTTGCTTCTGTGGTAATCTTGTCATTAGACATTTCCTTATCATCTCAAATAAGATCAAAATAGGCTTGTCTCGAGCAGGTAATATCAAAGCGTTAAAAGACTCACTTAGGTTGTTGAGCCTCATATCACATTTCAAAATCGAACTAAAGACATACTTCGACCAATACTTTGGATGTGTTTTACACCAAGCTGTGTAGACTACCTTGTTCATTACTTCTAATTTGTTCATTTCCCGCTTGAATGCATTTGAAGTGGTCGTCATTAAAGTTTTCTATAGGACTTCCTTATACATCTTCCCAGGAAACTTGTTCTTGAAATTGTTGTACAAGTGTCTCAAGCAAAATCGATGCTCTTAATGGGGCACTATCTCCTCGAGAGCAGGAACCAACCCCTGCAAAATGAAAATGGAATAGTCATAAATAACAAATTTACATATTGTTGCAAATACAATACAAATGTAAAATGGAATATTTATAATACCTTTTGTTGATCACAAATGAAAGTCCATGTTAATTCGTTAAACCTTTGTATGTCATTCATCAATTGTTGTAGAAACCATTTCTATGAGTCTTCGCATTCACTCTCCACGACCACAAATGCTATTGGATATAGTCCATCATTCCCATCAATCAATATAGCTATAAGTAGTTGTCTTGTACACTATCCTTTCAAATGACACTCATCCAAACATATCACCCGTCTTCCTGCAGTTACCAATCTGTCTCTACATGCATGTAAACACATGTAAACTCTCTGAAATCTACGCGATGTTAACAGAGGCACCTCCTGTAATTCAATAACGAATGTGCTGCTAGGATTGGACCTGCGAATCTTAGCTACATAACGCCATAAAAGTTTGTATTGCTCAGCTGCATCATCATCATTCATCAGTTGTGCTTTGTGTCGGGCTCTGTAAGCCAAGATTGGTGTAATGGTTACGTTTAATTCCCTATGCACAGTTTCAATAATGGAAGGAATCTCCCAATCTGGTTAGCTCTTAAACCTCATTAAGTACTCCTGAGCAACCCACTTTGATATAGCCAGCCTATTCTGCACGATCTGTGGACATGTGTGTACATTATTGAGCGTTCTTATTTGGAAACTTTGTTCGCTGCTTAATTTGGATGGGTACAGCACCCACTTACAACCATCCGTACATATTGCTCTTATTTTCATTTTCTCACTTTTCACAAATCGAATCTAATAACCATGCTTCACAGGGTATTCATTCACAATATCTTTGATCTTTGTCAATGAACTAAAAGTCATGCCAAACTCCAAAGGTAAGTTACTAACTCCTGAATCAACAACATTGTCCAAGCTACCTTCACTTATTTCTTCTTCATTACTATGGACATTAACATCTATCTACTCCACATTATCATCATTTCCCTCCTCATTTTCCAACACATTGTCTTCAAAGTCTTCATCATCCTCCTCTTCATCATTTTCCTCCTCCTTTTCGAACTCATCGTCCACAAACACTTTCACATATCTTATATCATTTATTTTTTTTACCATTGCAACTACATCTTTGAAGGTTTTCAGATTCCTCAACCCCTTTGTCAGCCCATATCGTGACACACAATAATGCAACTCCTTCTATTCATGGACTCCTATCTCTTTCAGCATATCGTGGATCTCAAATATGGACAATAAGTCCCCATCACAATTTTCAACAACTTTCTTTTTGCCTCCCACATACTGTCTACCCTTGTTTACCATAAATTTACCACAATTGATTTTCTATTGAAAATTCATCCATTGGAATTTCCTGTTAGACAAAATAACAAGTTAAAAAATTAAGAAAATTCAACTACTAAACTTCAAAAAATGGATAATGAAAAAAATGGAATGTGATAAGGCAACAAGAGGTGTAACTGCATCTTCTTTCACCCTAATCTACTGATTTTGGCTTTACACTTTTGTCATGATAGATCATAATCTACTGCTAGATTCCAAATGCAACAAAATAACCAGTGAAGCACAAAAATCATTTACATGTTAAAACAGAGGCAAAACTCTGACTGATTTTGGCTTTTGCAAGTTGCTTCGTTCCTATACTCAAGTAAACAACAACGAACATACGAAGAGTATGAAAAAGAGATGAGTTGCACACACCTTTAGGTCTCAAAGTCTGTCTTTCACCCTAAAATTTCTCACGAATCTGTCTACTTTTCAAATACCCACAAGTTTATGCAGCAATACCTAATTCAAAAGGACTGCTCTGTGTCAATACAGATAGAGAGAGAGACTTACAGAGAAGAGACGAGAGAGAAACTTACAGAGAAGTTAAGTTGTCGAGAGAAAATGAGAGAATGTGAGGAGAGGGAGAAAGCAAAATTGAAAATTTTGAATCTCCCATGACTTAACGTGGGTGTCGATGAAAAAAATAAAAAGGTCCAGACCGATAACAGAATCATATTACGAAGTTCAGTTTGACGATTTTTTTAGTAAAGGGGCTACCTGAAATTACAGGCATAGTATATGGTTAAAATCGATAATTTTTCAAAATAAATTAACACAAATTTTGAACAATAATAAAATAACTGTAAATCTAATTGCAAATCTAATTCAAAACAATTTGAACTAAACCAGATAAAAACGTTGAACCAAAACTTAACACATTTAAACAAGCACCATAATGCATGATCGGTACATATAATTCACCATAGTACTTATCCAAATTTTTATCATTTTGATTTAATTTGAGTAGCATGAAAATTGCTCTAGCGTTGCAGTGTTTTACGTTCCATGATGAAAACTCATTATTCTTTCATTCTTCTTTTCTTCTCTTGGCTGGAGCTTCAACCATGAAAATTGAGCCTTTTCCACCAACTTGGCTCTAAATCATCGCATCATATACAATGACGACCCTCAAAAGTCTGTCTGAATGAAGCCGTCTCGTGCTAGCGAATTACTAGATTCCTTAAGTGAGGCTAGCTCCAATAAAAAACGTTACTTGAGCATGATTTTAAAGGTACAGAATCATTTGTCCTATACGATCAACTACATTTTGACTTACAATTACATTAAATAGATAAACAATATCGTATAAATAAAAAAGACAAACTAGTTACAAAATACGACAAGAGTTATGCAAAATAAAATCCCAACTACATAATAAAGTCGTGCATAGAGGAAATCATAATTAACTTATTGAGTCTGAGTTTAGTTGTTGTTGCGTCGAACTTCCAACACGGCAACATCTAAAACAGATTGTATATACTTTTAGCTAACACTCAGTGTTGGGACACTAATCACATGAAATTGTTTGGTCAAATGTATAACGCTTTCGGTTTTCAAGAGCTAAACACGATATATGTGTTCAGATGAGTGAATACTTGATCTTTAAAAAAAATACTTTAAATCAACTTAGCTTAACAATAAATAACCATGTGCCGTTGAACCTTTTTACATAATTGATCTTTATAATTCATTGTGTATTGTGGAATGTATGATTTGAGTCTTATGTTAGATCCTCCTGTGTGAATACCGCAAGTTCAAGAGTTCATTCATTGAAGTGCCGTGCTATTGCAAAGATCTAAATGAGTACTCGCTCTCATTTGGCTTCAGAAATCCAAACGTCGAGACTCAAGGCTTCGATAACCAAGCGCTGATAGAATGTAGTACCATGAACTATGCAGGGAAACTTCGACAATGTTACAGACCGTGCGCGCCGTGACCCGTGACACTAATGACATAGTGTGAACTATGATAAAAGAAAAACAAAACTTTTACATATCAGTTGGCTTGCGACCTCGTAAACCAACACTGCAATGCTGGTTATCCTGGTTATTCTGCAATGCTGGCTTGCGACCTACAGTGATGAATATAAGCGCGATTGAAATTTTAGGGGAGTTATACATTTGTATATTGAGAAGACCATTTACTAAGATTTAATCTCATTGATTCAATTCAATTAGTACCAAAAACACAAGCCCTTCGTATTTATAATTCCACATAAATCCACAGAAATAAAATAATCAAGTTACACACACTATTTAAGGGATAGAGAATAAGAGAATTACTAATTCATGATCTGACATGTACAGAATGAAAACTTCATTCTCGATTCTACGAGAATTTTTATGAAAGCCTTTCATTTGCTTCTCTTCGATGGAAGTTTTATTTTCCCAGAATGTATCCTAATTTGTGGCCAATTGATACAGTTTGAGGTTGATTCCTCAATTAGTAAGACTTCTAGCAGATTTTAGATTATATGTAGATGAAAATCTACATATTGTAACAGAGGCGCGAGTAATGTATTGATATACACACGGAGATATCGAATGAAACTGAATTTATTGATCATTAGATATAATTTAATTAAAATATTGCAAGAAAGTAGGATTTCTTTTATATCTATTTTAATTTGATGAAAACGTGAATTCCCAACCATTTATGCGTTGGAGAGACCGTTTCCTATTTTGTGCGGCCCTTTGGTTTGGGCACGCCTCCTACGCTTACCACTCACCTACGCTCTTGCACATGCCCCCTTCGGGCAATACGGCATAATACGCGAAGCAGCTGAGCATCTTCAATCGCTATATTCTTGCAATAGCGAAATTTTTTTGTTTTGTTGTCTTCATCACTGGAATCATTTTTATGGTAAGAACCAATCAAATAATTTTATTATATACCCGTCTGGAGGATTTGCGAATCCTTACTGCTTATGTGAAAACTTTTCAAGGCCCTCCTCATGGTATCCAGGTTGAGAAGCTCTTGGTGAGGAGACCTTAAGATAAGTTGCTAAAACAAACGGGAGGGGAGACTCGACCCGTACAGTCAAATTCCGAAGAAAGCCATGGTGTTCATATTTGGCAGCAGATGGATCCATTTCTTTGACAAACATCTAAAAGGACTCCGGCTCAACTTTTACATTCTAAATCTTCTGTCAAAAATGGTGACATAGGAATAGAATCTTCAATCTCCCAACCACTGGCTTAAGTACTGAAACATGAAATACAGGATGTATTCTTGGCGAATCTGAAAGCAATAACTTGTAAGCAACCTTTCCCACCTGCAAAACTTGAAAAGGACCAAAATAACTTTGGAGACGATTTTTCATTAGCTTTTTTAGCCAATTACTTCTGACGAAATGGTTGCAATTTAAGCCAGACAAAATCGCCCTCCTGGAAATTCAATTCCCTCCTCTTCTTATTAGCTGAAATGGACATTTTCTGTTGAGCCCTGTGCCAATGAAATTTCAACAGATCCAAAGTGACATCCCCATCCTTTAATTGCTCACTGCCGAATTAACAGCAACATCATCTGTCCATCTTAATAATTCTGGTGGATACCGACTATAAACAGCCTTAAACGCGGTCACTTTTCATGCCAATCCAAAACAATTCAGGTTGAAGTCCTCTATACGTTTTCCAAATTCCTGAGTGGCCTCACACTTGACTGGAATGAAATAATTCCAGAATCTTCAGAATCCACAGGAATTGTTGAGATCAAACTCTTCTAGACTTAAAAAAACAGCTGATTATTGAATAAGGAATACCCTGGCTTTGTGAGATGACCCTGCTGCAATTCTTTTTTAATATTACTCAACACCGCATCTTGATCAATCTGTTTTTCAAGCTCCTCCTTTTGTATCACGCCGGCAAGAGACAAACTCATCAATTCCATTGTTTCACAACCTCCATCTGCAACCCTCAACCGTGCATAGTCGCAGGAAAAAGCCTTGCCCTTCATGTTATATCGTTAACATTGCTTTGAGAGAGATTTGAGCTCCACCCAATGTTGGATCTCCTTCAATACGAACAGTTTTTCCACCTATATTGCACTTCATGGTCAACATTTTCCAATTGACATGCATATCTCCAGTAGACTCTAGCCATTGCATACCCAAGATTACATCTGAATTTCAGAGTTCAATGGGTAAAAATTCTCTGTCATTTTTTCTTTTCCCTCTTCCATTTAGACTTCTATAACCTCTGTTGGCAAAGTCCCTCCTTGCGCAATCTTCACTACTTACTCTAACTCGACGAAGGTCTCTTCTTCTATAGTTGAATCTCCATGCTCGACCATCATCTCCACAACCTTTTCCTCCTTCTTATCTCCTTGCCTGAGTACAGTCTGCACCTCGACTTCCTCGCCTGCAACCAATCTTTCTTTTTCGGACATCATCCCTTCGATTCGACATTTCACCTGCAACGAAAATTTGAGAAACCGAAAAAGAAAACAACGAGAAAATAATCCTAACATCATTTTTTCATTTTCTTTTGCGGTTTCTCAATTTTGCGTTACTGGGATCTAATCCTAACATCATTGGCATCACGACTCTCCAACTGGACACAGCCTTCAGGTGATCCGAGTTTCTAGTTTTACACTATCCTTGCCTCTGGCGCCGCCAATGCTCAACATAAATTACAACCCTTTAGTAGTCGAGGTTGGAAGCAGCAGCATTTCCCACGGTGCCACATCTAACTCAATATGCAACTTATTGAGTCTGAGTTTAGTCGTTGTTGCGTTGAACTTCCAACACTGCAACATCTAAAACAGATAGTAGATACTTTTAGCTAACACTCAGTGTTGGGACACTAATCACATGACATTGCTTTGATCAAATGTATAACACTTGTGGGTTTCAAGAGCTAAACACGATATATGTGTTCAGATGAGTGAATGCTTGATCTTTAAAAAAAATACTGATCATCTAAAAATAACCATGTGCCGTTGAACCATTTTACGTATTTGATCTTTATAATTCATCGTGTATTGTGGAATGTATGATTTGAGTCTTATGTTAGATCCTCCTGTGTGAATACCGCAAGTTCAAGAGTTCATTCATTGAAGTGCCGTGCTATTGCAAAGATCTAAATGGGTATTCGCTCTCATTCGGCTTCAGAAATCCAAATGTCGAGACTCAAGGCTTCGATAACCAAGCGCTGATAGAATGTAGCACCATGAACTATGCAGGGAAACTTCAACAATGTTACAAACCATGCGCCGTGACCCATGACACTAATGACAAAGTGTGAACTATGAAAAAAGAAAAAACAAAACTTTTACATCAGTTGGCTTGCGACCTCGTAAACCAAAGCTGCAATGCAGGTTATTCTGCAATGCTGGCTTGCGACCTCCTTCAGACCAAGTTCAAAGTAATACAACATGTTCGTGTGTGGCTGTGTCAAAAACTGGAGCAACAAATTGCCAACACTTGCATTAACAACTATATAACTACAACGATGTAATAGAACTTCTTAAAGCGATGCCGGGAGAGGCTGTTTAAAGAGAGTATTCACATTCCACAAACAAATTTTTTCACAGCGACAAACATCCTCTACTTCTCTAAGAGTATTAAAGAACTGACCAAGAATCTTACAACTCAACCCAATCTAAACCACTATGTATTTGATTTTAAGTATAGACCTGGCAAGGCTTAAAAAAGAAAAAGAAATTTCATCCATTGATTATAACAATTTTCTTCTATTTCACCCTCCGAAAAGCGCAGCCAATCCTCATACATACACATCACGCACAAAACCATATAAAAGCCATTTCCACCGGCTAAAATTACAAAAAACCAGGAAAAAAAAAAATTCAAAGGGTTACCTACAGAAGGCCTGTGCTTCCAAATGGATTATTTGAGTGCGGATGAAGAGGCGGATTCACAGGAAATCCTCCGAACCCTGCATCACCAAAAGGGTTTGATGGGTTCATCATCAAATGCTGCTGATGCTGTGGCTGTGGCTGTGGCTGTGGCTGTGGCTGAGCCGAAAATGTAGGCTGGTAGGGACCAAAAGGGTTTGTCGGAGGTTGTCCCATCCCTGCCATTTGCACAGATGGTGGGGGAGCAATGCCGTTGGACAAAGCAAACGGATCTTGGACCTCAAATGGATTTGGTGCAGGTACTCCATATACTGGCTGTTGAGAAGCTCTGTAAGCTCCCTCATCGTACAAACTGTTGAGAGTAAGTGTGTCCAATCCACCACCCTGAGATTGATTCAGAAAAATAATATAATAATAAATAACCAGACACCAAAGTATTCTTTGCATTAGTCAGTAAAATTAGGACTCCAGGGGGAATTTATATCCCACTTTAAAGAAAGTTATGGAGAGGGTAAGTGGGGATACGAAGGCAGGGACAGTCAGAAAAGAAACGTTCTAAGAGTTTTCAAAGATTTTAAAATAAGCAACACAGTGAAGGAAAACAACATTTTTTAAGAAGCTTTCAATCCCTTGAATCATTAGAATATTTGGATTTCAAAAAAAATAAAACCAGACAGGCCGTAGACTAGCTCGGCAATCCAGGATAGTGGATTGATATAATAAAGTACAATATGATAACCAAGAAGTAAACCTGATTTTCATTCAGTATGCAACAGCTAGAAGAAGAATATATAAAATGCAAGAAACCAAAATTTGGTTTTGGTTAGTTTTTCTCAGGAAAACAAGAACGGTCTAGGTAAATTAACAACACTTTAGAGAGCCCTCTTTATTGGTGCAGTCCAATATCTGTGGTTCAACAACCATCACAGTACTGAATTTGGAAATCCTTCAAGTTCAATAGCCAACCAAAAAAAATTCATCAAAATTTGTGGACTTTCTGATAAACCTACCCATGCTATTTCCGTCTATAGTAGGAAAAGGAAATCTAAAAGAAAGCTACTAAGCAACGGTAGTCTGAGCAACATCCAGCTGTAGCAAGTTTCTTAGCAACTGCCGAGACTAAAGATAAGTAATTCTAACCATAGACTAAAGATAAGTTTCTGGAGCAAGTTTCTTAGCTAATAGTTGTGTACTTCAAATTAGCTAAGGATAATTAGTTGGAAAGTTAATACAGCTAGTTAACAATCAAAAGAAACAAGGAAGTAGAAAGGTGGAGACTCCAAACTCTCGAAAATCTGGAGGTTAGGCTGTAACTCTTTCATTTATCAATGAGAAAGAGGTGTGATCTTATTTCCAAGATTACCAAAAACAGTGATAGAAATTCCGTTTCTTATAACCCACGAACCATTTGTTCCATGGCTACTGGTAGACAACGGACATTTAAAATAGACAACAAAAAAAAAAAAATTAATAGGAAAAGATCCTACCAATTGCCTTTCATTTACTGCTGAGATGTTGCTGCTTGGAGTGGAGACGAGGGCCAGCTCCCATCCAGTTGGATCAAAATCCTTCTCTTGAAATGCGTTAGAATTAAATGTGGGGGCACTATCTGAGAACAAGGAAGTTGAATCACAGTTAACATATTGCAATAAATAATATCGAAAACAAATTAACTTAAGACAGAAAAGTAGGGAAAAATACTTGACTCAGTGGGGACTATGGCTAAAGCCAAAGCATTTACTTCTTCAATTGCAGATACATCAGCCGTTGAAAAATTCAATCCCTGAACACGCCAGTGAAAGTCATAAGAAGATGAAATGTGAAAGAAACTGAAATAAAGAAAACAAGAAATGGTGTCTTACTAATAAATCGCCAGTATCTTGAATGTTTTTGGTAGGTTGTGGATCAGGAAATACGGCAGCCTCCACATGAGGGATGGGATCATTATCTTGGGGAGTAGCCTGTTCTTCACTAATTAAATTGCCGTCTTCGGATGTAGATTCCTCTGGCTTATACGTCAGTTGCAGCTGTCCACAACGACAATATATTAGTTTAACTATCTAGTCAAGAAGAGGGTTAGTTGAAAGTGAATCAACCAAAGCACCAACAAACGAAAAACTTTCAACCGTACATTATAACTTATTTACGCATCTGCTTTTCATCAGTAAAAAGATGTATACGTATTGTGTTCATTAAAAGTATTTCAAGATAAATATACAGACCAGTGGCTCTGTAGGGACTGTGACTACTCTTGGCGCTTCTCTAATATATTCCTCCATTGTGTTAAGGAACGATTGCGGTGGCTATAAATGTCAACATAGTATATCAAAGACTAATTTGAAATGTCATAAAGCAAAAATAACTCAAGAAAAGTAACACATTGAACTACTGGAGTATATTGAATACCTCTCTTAAAACAGGAAACTGGAAGTTTCTCGCAAGTTCTAACCCTTTGCAAAAATCATAGAAATCGGAGAGACTACCAGCCTGTGGGAAAAGTTGACTTCAGCATACAAGTTTACAAAATAAGAACGGGCACCCTTACTGAAAAAACAAGCAACTATTTCTGAAAGCATTTTTGGATAGATATTATAGATTTGGATATCCTTAAAAAGCATTTTGTCATTGAGCTGTAGGTTATACTGAGGGACTTGCGCAAAAATGATGAGGTTGGAGTTTATTTGACCTCCCCTCCCGGTTCAGCATTTTCATTAATAGACTGTGATTATTCAGAGAAAAGTACTATGTCTAAACCTGTTGACCAGCTCGTTTATAGATATCAAGGGCCGTCATAGCTTCATGTCTTGGCATCTCAAAAAACTGTAGAAAACAATATTATACTTAGAAAATCACACACTAAAACAACAGTATCAATATATTTGCATACATTCAAAAATGCTTTTATATGAACAAACAAATTTACCTTGTCAACAAGATTGATAATTCCATCGTTAACTGCACAATAAATTTTAAAGCTCTCTTTCAATACCTGAAAATTGCCGAGACATACAATCAGTAAATTCAGCTATTAATCCTATTACATACAATATTTGAAGCCAGTCAAAGAGACGCATAGTGTTGTGTTAGGACTAATTCCAGAATCAGTAATGAAATTATTGAGAAACTCTGGAAATCAACTTCCAGAGTAATGTTATTGTATTTTGCAAAAAATCCCCAGGATTTCGAGAGCCTGGTCTACCCACAATTTTCACCCACCAACTTCCTAACCCCTTCACACATCATATCTATTCTTTACACATTTCCCCAGCTCAATAGCAGCTCCTTGATATGATAACTGTCAGTTGACAGTTAAAACTAACATCCCTTCAACTAACTGCTTCCCTCCAACTCTTCCGATGCCTTCTTCCTTGTTGTATAGGTAAATTTCAAGGATGGCCTCTTATCATTACTCCTGGGCCAAGCACCTTGTCCTCTAGTTGGAAAGCAGGAAATTGGGGACGAATTTGCTCAAATTCTTCCCAAGTTGCTTCAAAGGCTGGAACATCTTTCCATTTGACAAACATCTAGAAGGACTCCGGCTCCACTTTTTCATTATAACTCTCCTGTCAAAAATGGTGACAGAGGAATAGAATCTTTAATCTCCCAACCACTGGCTTAAGTACTGAAACATGAAATACAAGATGTATTCTGGACGAATCTGAAAGCAATAACTTGTAAGCAACCTTTCCCACCTGCAACACTTGAAAAGGACCAAAAGAACTTTGGAGACGATTTTTCATTAGCTTTTTTAGCCAATTACTTCTGGCGAAAAGGTTGCAATTTAAGCCAAACAAAATCGTCCTCCTGCAAATTCAATTCCCTCCTCTTCTTATTAGCTGAAATGGACATTTTCTGTTGAGCCCTGTGTCAATGAAATTTCAACAGATCCAAAGTGACATCCCCATCCTTTAATTGCTCACTGCCAAATTAACAGCAACATCATCTGTCCATCTTAATAATTTTGGTGGATACCGAGTACCAACTATAAACAGCCTTAAACGGGGTCACTTATATTGACACATGATAAGATGTGTTGTACCAGTGCTCATCCCAGTGAAACCAACGATTCCAAGTTCTAGGTTTATCCCCTGTGAAGCATCTCAAATAAGTTTCGAGGTACAACATTCGTTTGCTCATTAGTTTGGAGGTTGTAAGCTGAAATGAACTTCAACATGGTGCCTTTAGCCCTGAATAAATCTCGCCAAAAATTACTTAAAAACTTTTTGTCCCCATCTGAAACTATCTGACTTTTGAAAGCCATAAAACCAGAAAACAGACTTCAAAATACCTGGGCTACAGACAGTGCTGCATTTGGGTGATGTAAGGCATGAAAGTGAGAAAACTAACCAAGTCTGTCTACCACAATGAACAAAGTACCAAATCCCTCAGATTTCAGTAATTTTTCAATGAAATCTATAGAAATATCTTCCCAAATGTTATTGGGTATGCAGAAGGCTGAATCTAACCCCCAGGAGATAAGGCCTTAATTTTTTTTCTCTGACAAACCGTCCATTGTTTGACAAAATCCTTGATATCACTTTTCATGCCAATCCAAAACAATTCAGGTTGAAGTCCTCTATACGTTTTCCAAATTCCTGTGTGGCCTCACACTGGACTGGAATAAAATAATTCCAGAATCTTCGGAATCCACAGGAATTGTTGAGATCAAACTCTTCTAGACTTAAAAAACAGCTGATTATTGAGTAAGGAATACCCTGGCTTTGTGAGATGACCCTGCTGCAATTCTTTTTTAATATTACTCAACACCGCATCTTGATCAATCTGTTTTTCAAGCTCCTCCTTTTGTATCACGCTGGCAAGAGACAAAATCATCAATTCCATTGTTTCACAACCTCCATCTGCAACCCTCAACAGTGCATCGGCAACTCTTTTATCACTGTCAGGTTTATATTGAACCTCAAAGTCGTACCCCAAACTTTTTCTTCCATTTTTGATGCTAGACTGCCAACATCCTCTGTTGCACCAAGAAGATAGGTTTTTTTTATTTGTCCTCGCTGTAAAATGGTTGCCCACTAAATAAGGTCTCCATTTTTGAAGGGCTAAGACTATAGTGTATATGGGCGGACATTAATTGGTGATACCCCTTACTTTAGCACTATTAGATGTCTCTCTCTCTCTCTCTCTCTGGTGGAAGACCTCGCCGCATGCGCATAACATCTTTGAAATCCTCTAATAACAAGCCAACCTCTCCTGGTACCCCTTCTTCAGTCTCTGTTGGATCATTTTCAACCGTGCATAGTCGCAGGAAAAAGCCTTGCCCTTCATGCTGAATCATTAACATTGCTTTGAGAGAGATTTGAGTTCTACCCAATGTTGGATCTCCTTCAATACAAACAGTTTTTCCACCTATATTGCACTTCATGGTCAACATTTTCCAATTGACATGCATATCTCCAGTTGACTCTAGCCATTGCATACCCAAGATTACATCCGAATTTCAGAGTTCAATGGGTAAAAATTCCTGTAAGACCTCTACTCTGGCAATATTAACAAAACATTCCTCATACTCCCCTACCAGAAATAGATCCTCCATTATGAATTTGAAATCATAAAATTCCATCTCGAGTGAATCACCATCAAGACTTTAGGAGGTTGTGAGCTAGAGTTGATCTGTTTAAGCCCAATTATTTCTTTCTTTTATGGACGGGCCTAATCTCATTTACCCATTTAGGCCTACTTTAGGATTCATTCTTTTTCTTCTTTCCTTTGGATCTCTTCATTATCTGGATATTACCTTAAATGTTTTAGGCCTGTTAAGCCTATCTCCGCTTTTTGTTCTGCTTAGGGTTTCTCCTTCCTCTTCTTTCATTAGGTGTTTTCTTTTTTCCCTTCCTTAAGGGCGGCAGCCCCCTCTCCCGTTGTCCCTTCCTGCTCAACCATATTCTGTCATTTTTTCTTTTCCCTCTTCCATTCGGACTTCTATAACCTCTGTTGGCAAAGTCCCTCCTTGTGCAATCTTCACTACTTTCTCTAATTCGACGAAGGTCTCTTCTTCTATTGTTGAATCTCCATGCTTGACCATCATCTCTATGACCTTTTCCTCCTTTGTATCTCCTTGCCTGAGTACAGTCTGCACCTCAACTTCCTCGCTTGCAATCAATCTTTCTTTTTCAGACATCATCCCTTCGTCATATCTAGCTCACTCCATCACATTAATGAATCAAACCCAAAGATGGTAATTCAATTCTCTCCAAGAATGACACAATTGTGCATCCTACTCCTCCCGGTACCAAGCTACGACAACACCTTTGAAGCAGTCAACTGTTGCCCCTTATTTTTCCATCTCTATGAGTTGGTTCACATTGAAATAATAATGAAAAATTCAGGCTTTCAGGATCAATTCCTACCGATTGGTAGAAATCAAACAATTTCAATCTCTTTACCGAAGAACCACAAAAGTAACTACAATTGACTTCTAGAATTTCGAGACGTAGAGTCTCTCATCTTTATCTCTTTTCCTCCAAAAGTCTATATATCTCTCCTCTTTTATTATTATATTTATATATCAATATGCAACTATTTGTTTTCAAACCACTCTACTAATTTCTACTAACATCGATTAACTACTTATCTAGTGTGGTAGCTAGTCTAGGAACGAGGTCTACTAGAGTCATACCAAGTATGTAGGAAAAATATGCTAGCAAGTGATCCAGATCAACGGTTAACAATCAATTGCAAAATAATGTCCAAGTGATGTTTTTTTTTATGCCGGGAGACTTTGTACACTTAGAACCAACCAAAATTTTCCAAAGCTCCAGGTGCAGACCATGGTTGCCAAAATGCAGCATTGACAATGTAGGAAACCCAAAAACAGGTTTAGAACAGAGGATGTGGAGCACACACATCTAAAACTCACCCTTAATGATGATCCACACCATGATGGGTGTGAAGAAGATATATATTTGACAACTGAATTAAAAGGATCATTTTTTATAGGCATATATCTGGTCTGTGTCGCACCAGATTCAATGAACTCTACTAAATTATTTCTAAAATAGCAGACTGTTTCTTTTTGAAATTTTTTTTATCCTAATCATTGGTCTTCCAACATTATAAAGACTAAAAAGAACATAATCCTAACATATGAAATAAGTAGGAAAAAAATCATACTACAGCGGTTACTACATAAAGGAATGCCCAACTTACCAGAGCAAGGGCATATTGTATGACATAATTACCCTTCGCTGCTCCTTCTGGCTGTACAATCCGCACAAATTTTTGTGAGATATGCTAATACAAATAATAAGAAATTTGCTATATGTGCACAACATACATAAAATGAAAACATAAAATCCATAATTCATATTTTTTTTATTAAAGTACACCTTGCAGCCAATAAGACGATACAGAAGCTGCTGCAAAGCAGGCAACTGTTCCAACAATTCTTCGCTTTCCAATTCTCTGGTTCTGCTATAACCCTGATAGTGAAAGAAATTGAAATAGAACAATCAAGTATTTCAATAAAAAAAACATGTACACAACTATATTTGAGCAAGAACTAGTTGTCACATCACAACAAACAAGAAACAATAATGTTACCTAACAAGGGAAAAGAAACTTAAGCCTTTGCAAGGAAAGAAAGCCAAAGAATGAGAATAAATCTAAACGAGTGCAAATAGAAAAAATATTTCCTCCTGGCCAGATTTTTATCAATAAAAGATAATAGTAATCATGTTCTGTTAAGTACCTTCTCTTGCCCTTGGGCAGCTCTAGGTAGGCGCTCAGCCTCAATGTCATATTTCAAAATTTTGAAACATTCAAGTCGCTCCTCCAAAAACAATGCATATGTACGTACCCAAGCAGAGCAATCCCAAGCTGCAAAAAATCAATTAGGTTCCCCGACAAGAAAATGAAAAGCACAAATAAATCCTCTTACCGCGAGTAAATAAAAGCCAAAAAGAAACTGGTAAGAAATAGAGCATCAAATTTTACCAATAGGGCCTGAATCATCTTTGAAATTGGACAGTTGTAGAATGCGTGTTCTTTGTGAAAAATTTAGAAGTTCTTCTCTAAATGTCGGATCACCCTCTCTCAATGTTCTATGAATAACAATCAGTGTTTTTAGAGCCACCTGTAAGAAACAAGGGCATGGGGAAAAATCATCAAAAGAAAAGAACAAGAATTTATTTTAGAAGTGTGAGGAATAGTAAGGCTTGCCAGCACTCTTTCGTGTAAAACATCACTATTTTCACGTACAATGGAACTAGAATTTTTTGAATAATACATCTGCCAGTTTTTGAGGAATTCATGAACACTGATCCTACATGCACTAAATCTCATGACCTTAGAGTATATCAACCCAAAGTACCTTGTTTGGTAGTTTGGAGAAATGGGATAAGTCTCAGATCAAAGTCCAATTTGAGCCACCCATAGACTTCGGGTTCAAGATAAATTAGATTAAGTAGATTTTGCTAATGTAATTTGAAATCAGTTACTGGGAGAAGAAAAATGTCTTAATACTCCTCCGGAGAAGTAGTTAACCACTACTACTAAATTTAGCACTAAATGCAAAATGCAGAGCTCGAGGAGAAGTCTTCACAATCCGCAATCAAAGGAAAAGCATCAACGAATACTTTTACAACCACTTTAACATTTTCTCAACCGGTAAAAAAACTCAAAATGAGAAAAAAAAAATGGAGAAATGAATTTCATCCCAGTGATATGCAATTAGCATGACAGTAACAATACTACTCTACAAAACACCAATTTTTGAGAAATCAAGACCAAAACTGTAAACATAATACGAAAACAAAAAGCAGAGGAATTGCACAAGGAAATGAAATCCTTGACCAATGTTTCCTTTACCGTCCAATTATGTGTCTTGGCCAACCGCCTCCAAAGGGTATGGATGCAGTATGCAACATCGGCACGAGGTCGAATTGCTGATGTAGCAATCAAAATTTCTGTAGCAAATATAAAAAATAAACATCAATTCCTTTCTTGGAAACTGAAAAAGAAACCCTAAGAAACGAAATGGATCTGAAAGTAAAATCACTGACTCCTGAGATGTCTTTCTTTGGGCGGGCACTCAACGTGGTTAGTAGCTTTGACGACAGCAACATCCAAATCCTAAGTTTCAGGCCAAATCCATTTAATCAAATTGAAAGAAAAAAACCCAATCGGAGATTCGAAACAAATAATTCGAAATCTTTATAAACAATCCAAGAATACCGCATAATCGCTATTGACATGGGCGAGACCGACTTTTGTGCTATCTTTCAGGGCGCCATACGCTTTTCTCCATGTCTGAAGCGTACTCATTTGTAATCACACCTTCACCCACGCAGATCTCTCTCTCTCTCAAGAAATGGCTGATCTAACGTGGTATACAGCCCACGTTTCTCTACGATTTTCTCTCAGGTCCGGGATCGGGGGAGAGAAAGAAGGATAGAAAAAGAAGAGTTCTCCGACGCCAATTTTGAATTATATATTTTTTTTTTTATTCAACTTAAGGGATCTTTTAAATTTACATTTCCAAGTTTACCCTCCTCAAAAGTTTAAATATATATAATTAAATTGAAACATTATTGTTTATTTAATAAAAGGTAACAAACAGAACCCCAAATTATGATGATATTAACAAATCCACCCTTAAATTATGGTAGTTAACAAAATCACTCTTAAACTATAATTTTGTTAACAAAACAACTATGAGCAAGCTCCTACTCTCAAAATTGTTCTCTAGAGCAAGAGAGAGTGGAAGCATACTCTCAACGAGGAGGATTCTGCTCTTGCTCTCGCTCCAAAATTATTCTCTAGAGCGAGAGATTTTTCAGAAAACATACTAAATGATAACAAATTTTTTTAAAACTTTTACCATATGTCTACCATATTATGTAAAGACAATCTAGAAAGTTTGGTCTTTTTTTAACACTTTTACGATTTATAATAATGTTACGCCTGTTTTGCAAAATAATTCATTAAAATAATGTTCTTATCTAAAACGTATGAAACTTTTACAATAGACTCTTCTTATACTGGCCATTAGAGTTTCAAAATGACTAGCAAAAAAAGCGACCATGCATTTATCCCGGTCTTTTATTAAAGAAGAGTCTATTGTGAAATTTAAGAATGGAATAAATGCATGGTCGCTTGTGTTTGCTAGCCACTTTGGAACTCTAATTGATAGTATAAAAAAAGTTTATTGGGAAAGTTTTATAATTTTTAGATGACATACGTAATTTTAATAAATTATTTTATAAAAAATACATAAAAAATTAAAACAAATCGTAAAAGTGTTAAAAAACGAAACTTTGTCTTCCTATAATATGATAGACATGTGGTAAAACTTTAAAGAAAATTAAATATTGTTTGGTATATTTTATGAAGTGACCAACGAGCTCGGGCTCGAGAACAATTTTTAGGCGAGATCTCGCTCCTAAACAATAGGATCCCGCTCCAAAGAATAAGTCTTAGAGCATGAGCTCGCTTTCGACGAACGGACTTTTATTGATGGTTGTTTTGTTAACAAAAACATAGTTTAAGAGTAATTTTGTTAATCACCATACTTTAAAGGCGATTTTGTTAATGACATCATAATTTAGAGATTATTATGTTAATTTCCTTTTAATAAATAAAGTCCGTGTTTCGGCTCAGTCGAGTATAGCTCTCATTAATTCTTCTAATTGTATCGACAAAGATTAAGCATTTTTCGACGGATGAAGGGAGAAAGAATGGTCTATATCTAATTATAATTAAATCTTCAATTTGAGTTTCTACAAGGGAGATTGAAGCAAAACATAATAGTTATTAAACCATGTCGTTGGTTTTCTGGAGACAAGTAGGACTTTAATTCAATATAAATGTACAAATGAATCAATAAGATTTTCTTTTGTTTTACTTTTGATCTATAGAGTATAGATAATTCATTGAGTTACAGTAACTTCCCGTTTTATCAATATATCTTCGCAGTGAAATGAAAACACTAACATTGCTATGTTTAACTGTGTTGTGCTATATTGCACGGATATTATATCATAAATAGAATTTTTATAATTGTTAGCATTAATGATAATCTAATATTATGTTTTAATGATTATTTGCGTAATTCTATTTTTTTGTATGAAATGTGTATCATATTTTAAATTTAAGGGTTATTAATAAAAAAAATATTAACTACGAGGTCATTAATAAACGTATTCTTAAACTATGTTAGTTAACAACATCGCTCTTGAACTATGATTTTTCAACAAACCAACCATTGTCGTCCATTTTCTATTAAAAAATTCTTCATGTGAGAGCACGATCTCCTTTCGTAGTAGCCCCCACTCAAGAGCTTGCACTGCATTTTATCGCAGGCTCTTGTTAGAGTCCGTGGGTTTACGCATGCAGAAGCCCACAGTTAAGGCACAAGAACCCGCACTAGAGAGTATTTTCTACCAGATAATACCTCATATAGAGTCATACCAATCGTAGACTGATAGTTATTATTGTAGGCAAATTCTACCAATGACAAATATTTATTCCATGTAGCTTGGAATTCCAACACACAAGCTCTTGACATATCTTCCAATATCTGAATTGTTATCTTAGTTTGCCCATCGATATGAGCATGAAATGTCGTGCTGAAACTTAGTTTAGTATCAATTGCCTTGTAGACTCTTCCAGAAATTCGAAATAAATCTGGGATCCCGGTCCGACACAATAGAGGTAGGAATTCAATGCAATTTGATAATCTCTTTAATATAAAGCTTTGAACATTGGTTTATGGAGAATGTCATCTTTACTGATAAAAAGTGATATGACTTCATTATTTTATCTACAATAACCCCAAATAGCATCATTCTCTTTTGTTGTTCTTGGTAATCCGACAACAAAATTCATTTATATATGCTCCCATTTCCATTTTGGGATTGAAGGATTTATAGAGTTTCTGTTGGCTTTTGGTGCTCAACTTTAACTTGTTGGTATACTAGACAAGTTTTCACATAGTTTGCAACATCTTCCTTCATATTAGGTAGTTCAATAATAGAAAGGCAGTTCAATAATGTTTACAGAATGCAAGTTCAAATACTTAATCTTATACATGTCGAAATATAACTAAGTCTTCACCAAGAAATTGATAAAACACTCAATAGAGAAAATAAATAAAAGTTGTCTCTGAATCCCAACTACTCACTGACCTTGCTCTTTTCTAAAAGAAATGAGCTTGTTGGGGTAAGTGACTAACTCAGTAGAAATGTTCTACTAAATGCATGTGTAAAACTTCTATTACTTTTCAGTACAAAACATGATGAGATATGAAAATGATTTTCAAAACATCGATCTATGAAAATTCATTTTCATCATTTTAAAGAAAACAGACTCTATGAGCCACCGATGAGGCAAAAAGTCAAACCTTATCGTATAACTAAACGACTATATGAAAATATGTCATCATCGTCTTATCATATAGAAATTACCTCAGTAAAAAAGAAGGGTCCTAAACAGACTCTATGAGCCACCGATGAGGCAAAAAGTCAAACCTTATCATATAACTACACGACTATACGAAAATATGTCATCATCGTCTTATCATATAGAAATTACCTCAGTAAAAAAGAAGGGTCGCACAAGGACTCCCTCCACCACTAGCATAGAAAGGTTATGATCTGAAGATTCATCAACATCTCATGAGCCACAAAGCAATGACAATTCGAAGATCCATCAACATCACCCTAGGTAGCCGGCAAGTAAGTTCAGCACGACACTACCCATACACTAATCTACAAACATACTTTAATCAGGTTTAGGGATTCAAAGGAGCACGTCATCACTGCCTTATTATCCATTTTCGTAACTGTGCAAACAAAATAACCTTCATCCAGTAGAAGGTGTGCTGGATATCCTCTTTAGACTTTGATACTGAAACCGTCCAAAGTACCACGAGGATTAATCCTCCCAAACATGTATATATATCAACAATATAAAACTATGTATTAATGGTAAACGTGTAAATCAAACATACATACACGTAAAAACAGACGTGCTGATGATCTGGCCCCGTCAGGTTTTATACAAGTAACGACTCACCAAAATAGGTTTTATAAAATGATGATGAAAATGCAATGCAAATAATATAAAACCGCTAGCTTGACGATTATCGCTCTTCTTGCGCACTGGAGCAACAACCTCAGCAATCGGCTCGAACTCAACGAACTCGTCTGAGCCTAAAAACGAAATCAACATTATGATTATCCCACTTAACACTAAGGGAAAACACAAGGATTGGTCCTAAACTGGGACCAATTTAGAACAGTATAAATGGCCGCGAACTTCACTAAGGCGACAAAAGCTTTTCCAAAAATTAACACTATGCGGTTGACACTTTAAGCCATGGATCGACACTTCTTTCCTCTCGGGTTAACCTTCAGTCGACACCTCTTCCAAGAGGTTGACACTTCATACTTCTCGGGTTTCTGCCCAAATACACTAGTGGTTAACACGTCCTTCAAAAGTGTCAACACCTTTTGAAAATAAAAATATACACGGTCGACACTTCCCTCTAGCGGTTGACACTTGTGTGTCTCTGTTTCCAACAGGGTTTGAAGTGTTGATCGACATCCACAGTGGTCGACACTTGGACAATTTTCAACGACAAGAAGTTGCAAAAATTGCCTTCCCTCATCGATTCTTACCTCCAATCGACTACACAACTTTAGTAAACCTTAAACCTACTCATATAGACTAAACATAACTCTCAGATTCAAGTTTCCAAGCTCGAATCCGAATAAGACTCTAACTTACAAAGCTTAAAATGGAGGAGAAAACTAACTTACTTACGAAATGAATTTCACAAATGTTGGTGCCCTAGGTCTCTAGAACACATTTTAGGCCTCAAATTGAAATATAAGAATTTCATCTTATGATGCAAGTATTGGACTCTTTCAAAGATTCAAGAGTTATCTTGTTCTATTTGAAATTTTAAGGACCTTCCGTTAGTAGATTTCTACTCAATGATGAATGATACCTGTATCCTTGGTTTGAGAAAGTATTGATGAGCGTTCTAAACTAATCTTGTTTTGGTGTGTTTTGGTTACATGGTAGATTTCTCCATAAGTGGTTAAAGTGTACAATTATGGTTGCGAAGCACGTTATTGAGTTTGCTATAATGTATTTTGAGGTTTAATAGGGAAATTATATAAATTAAATAATGGTTGAGAATGCGAGATCCAAGGGATTTGAAGCGAATTCGAGTGTAATGTGAGAGAAGTATAAATCACAAATGGAGTTAAGAGAACCTTCATTTTTGGAAGAATAATGCCAAGTTATGAAATTGGCTCATGGAGATGTTTGGTTGCGATAAATAAATGATAAGTTGAAAAAGCATTGGAGTGGTAAAATTTGTTTAAAATTAACGAGAATATAGTCTAGTTCTATTTTTGAAAGGATAGAACGTTGTTCAAAGTGTAAAAATTTGACTTTGGACATTGTTTGAATAAGTATAAGAAGAGATGTAATTCAGAATAGTATATTAAGAGAAATGATGAGTATTAAGAGCCATAGAAGATGGTCTTCTCACATGCTTATATAGTTAAAGGTTTAAGTTTTATGAATGGTATGGTTAAGGCATGGTAGTTGGCACAATGATGTAATCCAAGGAGCAACTAAGAACCAAGGTCCATTGCAAATTAAGGAGAACCCATGGCAAGATAAAGGAAAAAGAAGATGTACAAAAATATACAAGGTTTGATCAAAGAAATCTAAGATAAAGAACCATCACACCACGAGCAAAGACCCATAATGATGCTTAGTGTTGATGAGGAAGCAATGGAGAATCAATGAAGTAAGGAGTGCAAGTATTTGTTGCTAAATTGGAAAAGAAGCTTCAACGCGCAAGGACAACCCACAACGCGCGCACACTAGCTGCCAGCGCACAACAGTTGCTTACGTCCCTGCGTGCCTCGGACACCAGCACCCACAATCGTGCGCTCTGCGCACAGTAGCATCGTGTGCCTACCGTGCACACCCAACAATGCAACTTGCCCACCCCACGATGCTTTTGACCCAGCAACATCCGACCCACCTAGCGACGACTGTGCGTCAGCCCATCTCATGCGTGTCGCGATCCTCCTTTCAATCCCGATTGTGTTTTCTTTTAGTTTTTAGGTTATTTTGAGTTGTTTCATCCTTTAACCTAGTTTTTCCTATTTAAATAAAGTTGTAAGACATTATTTGGAACAATTGAACTTTTATGAAAATTGAGATTATATTTTTTGGTGAGATTCTATGAATTCTCTTCTTAAGTTATTATTGAGGAACTTGATTTTCTTCAAGTGCTTGCTTGAAAAGATTGAACTTGATAGCTTTTGATTTAACCAACAAGTTTGATTCGGGTCAAACTTCTTTTCTCTTGAATCATAAAAGCGTTTATGTGATTATTCTGCGTTGTTGTCGGGTCTCAGATTCCCTAAAATCCTAGGTTCGCATTATTTGGTATCAGAGCGAAGGCTCCTACGATTCAAGGTGCTATTTTTACAGCTTTTCTGTTTATCTTTTGTATTCTTCTTCATATTCAACAAAAAAATTTCTTATTATTGAAGTTCTCAAATTGCGAGATTTATTTCAAGTAAAACAAAATCTTGTTGGAAACTTTCAAAAAGTAGATACTCTTATGTATCTCGATCTCTAGAATTTGAATATCTAATCGGTTTTCTATTTCTACAAGTTTTAGAATTCACTGGGAAAATTTTTGGTCCATTAAATCTTGAGCATCTTTTGTTGATTTTCGTATATTTTGGTTTCTCATACCTCTCAGAAATCATATTGTGCCGAAAATTCACTTATTGACGTATTTATACAAGTTTAAAATTTTTCGGGAAACTTTTCGATCCCATAAATCTTGAGATTGCTCTAGTATTTTAAGTTGATTATCACATATATTGGTTTCTCATACCCCTTGGAAATCATATTGTGCTAAATATTCACTTATCTATTTCTGCAAGTTTCTACATCTTATCGTGAAAACTTCTAATCTTGTGAATACCTTAGTTGTTTCAAGGTATTATTGTCAATGATCGCTTTGGATACTCATTGAGCATCATATTCTTGAAAACGTTATATCCAAAGACTTTAGATATAGACTTTATTTTGTTTTAACTTTTTAAATATAGACTTTAATTTTTAAAAACTTTTGTTGAGATTTACTTTACTTTATTGTAAATTTTACTACAAAATATTTATAGTTTGAGAATTATTTTTCTCGTATTCTTCAAATTTTTATATTTAGATTTCGAAGCAAATCTTTCGCTGCACCACAATCATTTTAAATTGTATCCTAAAGTGGAGCATATTTTAAAAAGCAAGATTTTAAATTATTTGATTTAACTATTGTAGTTCGTGTTAGACGTGTAAACACACGTGTACTACTTTATGTGGGCTTGTGTATGTGTTTAAATCACTAGGCTAATTTCATTGTTTAGTGTCTTAAGTGATCAATTTAGAAAAGCCCTATTGAGTGATAATTAAGTATGGGCTTAATGGGTAGATACCCATATTAGGCCTATTAGGGTTTTAATGGGAACCCTAATAGACTAATATATAAAGAAACTTATGGTTATGGTCCCCAACACATCAAACAAAAGGAGGAATTCTAGATCTCTCCAATTCCATCATTGAGAGAGAACCGATTGGAATCATTGTGTGTTTGATTGAGGAAGACCAATCGACCAACCAAAATATATCACGATGAATTTCGGTACGCAATTCTTTTATCTTAATAATTTGGCATGATTTGATCTTGATGTTGTTCTAGGGTTTAGAACAAATTTGGTTTATTGGGTTTACATTTGGTATCAGAGCGGTCAATCATGTTAAATTGTTAGATTCGATTTATGTAATTTTCAATTCTTCACCTATTTAGTATTGTGTTGGTGAATTTTTTTTATTGGCGGGTACGTACTGCGAGGACCCAATTTTTTTCTTTGGCTTTCTTACGTACTGCGAGCACCCAATCTTTCTTGGCTTTTCTTGCGGGTACGTCGTGCGAGGACCCACACTGGGACCAACATTACATTTGTATTTTTTTTGTTTTCTGTTTTTCCTCATGGTACGTACTACTAGGGAGTTCTACATTTATTATATATGGGTACTTATTGTGAGGACCCACAATTGGCAAACAAATAAAGCAGAAGACATGAAACAAGAGAGTTAGACTCTCTATGAGTTGATTGTGACATAAAGCATGAATAAATTAATCATAGAAGTCTCTGGTAGTCAATTGGTAATTGACGTAAATTATCTTCTATCATAAAATAAAGGGTTATTTATTCAGTAATTTTGTTTTTGGTTGGAGCACATGAAGGAATTCAACTAATTAAGGATATTATGTTTATATTCTTATGTCTTATATTTCAAGTCCAATTGTTGAAATAATAGGTTGCCAAAGTAGCCTCTGTTACGTAAATTAATTTGATTTGAAATATAAAGATGTGTATATCTATTATTCATGCGGATAATGATTGACCCAAAGGTAGGTTATTATTTGGCCGAATAATAGGCATACGTGTGGTAATGAGTGTGTGACTATTATAAGGAATTACTCATGTGGATAATAGTCGGTCCAAAGAAAGGCTATTATTTGACCGAGTATATTGTCCATACTTTGATTACTACGTGGAGAGTACCGTTTGCAAATTGATGTTATGACCCAAAGGTTAAATATTAATGTTGTGTTTGGTAACTTGTTTTAATGGGCCCACCTTTTATGTATTAACTTGTGAGTAATATTTTTTTTGTTCTATGAATTCCGTTTCAGCATCTGCTTCACAAATATCTACCAATTTGAACTTGATCCCTATGCTTAATGGGTCGAACTTTAAGGCTTGGCTAGAGAACGTGGAAATCGCTCTCGGATGCATGGATCTTGACCTTGCATTAAGGACCGACAAACCCACTGCTACTCCGGAAGACCCGAATACGGTCAATATAGAAAAGTGGGAACGGTCAAACCGCATGAGTCTTATGATCATTAAACGCTCCATTCCGGAATTTTTTCGGGGCTCTATGACTGAGGACAAAGATGTTAAGAAGTTCCTAGCTCAAATTGAGACTTACTTTGCCAAAAATGAGAAAGCAGAAGCAAGTAGTTTTCTTGCTTCTCTGATTTCCATGAAGTATAAAGGCAAAGGGAACATAAGGGAGTATATTATGGAAATGTCTCATCTCGCTGGAAAACTAAAGGAATTTGAGATCGAGATTAAAGAAAACCTTCTCGTTCATCTAGTTCTTATCTCTCTTCCTGCACAATTCAATCAGTTCAAAATAAGTTACAATACTCAGAAGGAAAATTAGAGTATTAATGAGCTGATATCTCAGTGTGTGCAAGAAGAGGATAGGATTAATCGAGATAAGACTGAAAGTGCTCACTAGAAAGAAACCTAAGGATGCTGCAAATGTGACATCTGAGAAAAAGGGGGAAAAGAAGTAGGATAAGAAATTTGCCTGCCATTTCTGCAACAAGACTGGTCACTTCAAGAAAGAATGCCCAAAATATGCCAAATGGCGTGTAAAGAAGGGTAAATTTCTTACTTTGGTTTGTTCTGAAGTTAATTTAGCTTCTGTACCAAGGCACTCTTGGTGGGTAGATTCTGGTGCTACTACTCACATAAGTATGTCTATGCAGGGTTGCCTGTGGAGCCGACTGCCAAATGATGCTGAAAGATTCATCTATGTGGGCGATGGCAAAATAGTTCCAGTTGAAGCTGTCGGGAATTTTAGATTGCTTTTTAAGACCGGATTTTATTTAGATTTGAATGAGACTTTTGTTGCTCCGTCGTTCAGACGGAATTTGGTTTCTATTTCTTGTTTGGACAAATTTGGTTATTCTTGTTCTTTCGGAAATAATAAAGTTAATTTCTTTCTCAATTCAAATCTTGTTGGTTCTGGTTCTTTGATTGATAATCTATATATGGTTGATTCTGTAGCTTCGTATAATGAAATTCTGCATACTAATTCAAAAGGTACAAAGCGTAAATTAGAAGAAAATTCTGCTACATTATGGCACAAGCGTTTAGGTCATATCTCCAAAGAGAGAATTCAGCGGCTTGTGTCAGACGGAATTTTAGATTCCCTTGATTTATCAAATCTTAAAGTTTGTGTGGAATGCATTAAGGGAAAACAAACCAATAAAAGAAAATTAGGTGCTAATAGGTGCTCGAGCGTCTTAAAACTGATTCATACGGATATTTGTGGTCCATTTCATACGGTATCTTGGAATGGACAACAATACTTTATCACATTCATAGACGATTACTCGAGATATGGATACATTTACCTAATTCATGAGAAGTCACAATCCTTGGACGTTTTTAAGTCCTTTAAAGCTGAAGTTGAACTTCAACTTGATAGGAAAATTAAAGCCGTCAAATCTGACCGTGGAGGGGAATATTACGGTAGATATGATGGGTCAGGTGAACAACGTCCAGGGCCATTTGCTGAATACCTAAAGTAGTGTGGAATCGTCCCGCAATACACAATGCCGGGCAAACCCAGCATGAACGGTGTCGCGGAAAGACGAAACTGCACTCTTAAGGACATGGTAAGAAGCATGATAAATCATTCTTCTTTACCAGAATCACTTTGGGGTGAAGCACTAAAGACTGCAGCATACATTCTCAACAGGGTACCGAGTAAAGCAGTAGCTAAAACCCCTTATGAGTTGTGGACGGGAAAGAAGCCTAGTATTAGGCATCTTCACGTTTGGGGTTGTCCAGCTGAAGCTAGAGCATACAAACCTCAGGAAAGAAAACTGGATGCAAGAACAATTAGCTGCTATTTCATCGGTTACGCTGAACGCTCACGGGGTTTCAAGTTTTATAATTCCACTACTAAGTCAATTTTTGAGACGGGAAATGCCAGATTCTTTGAGGATATTGATTTTGAGAGGGAAGAGGATTGAGGAATGTTGTCTTCGAAGAGGAATATATTTCTCTTCCTAATGTGGTTTCAATTGATGTACAGAATTTAATATCTGACGTCGATCAAGAACCAATTTTGGAACAAGACAACAATGAAGTTCCTCATGAAGTACAAAATCAACAACCTCAAGAACATGAAGAAGTGCCATTAAGGAGGTCCACTAGAGATAGAAGGAGTGCGATTCCAGATGATTATTATATATTCCTTCAAGAACATGAGGAAAATGTAGGCATAATGGAAGACGATCCTATAAATGTTCGTCAAGCCTTACAAAGTTCTAACTCTCAAAAGTGGATAACTGCCATGGAAGAGGAAATAAAATCCATGAAAGACAACGATGTTTGGGATCTTGTTGACTTGTCATTCGGGGCGAAACCTATTGGTTGCAAATGGATATTTAAGACCAAAAGGGATTCACATGGCAATGTCGAAAGATATAAGGCTCGTCTTGTCGCGAAAGGATTTACTCAAAAGGAAGGCATAGATTACAAAGAAACCTTCTCTCCAGTATCGACGAAGGATTCATTTAGAGTAATCATGGCACTTGTGGCTCACTTTGATTTAGAGCTACATCAGATGGATGTCAAGACTGCGTTTCTAAATGGAAACATTGATGAAACGATTTATATGTTGCAACCAGAAAACTTTGTATCTGGAGATCCAAAGTCTATGGTATGCAAATTAAAGAAATCCATCTATGGTCTTAAGCAGGCCTCCCGTCAATGGTATCGCAAATTTCATGAAGTTATTATCTCGTATGGTTTTGAGGTAAATTTAGTAGAAGATTGCGTATATCACAAATTCAGTGGAAGTAAATTTGTCTTTCTGGTTTTATATGTCGATGATATACTCATAGCTAGTAGCGATGTTGGCTTCTTGCATGACACCAAGTGCTTTCTCAAAAGGAATTTCGAGATGAAAGATCTTGGTGATGCCTCTTTTGTATTAGGAATTAAGATACTGCGAGATCGCTCTCAAGGTATTTTGAGATTGTCACAAAAGAGCTACATCGATAAAGTATTGAGTAGATTTGGCATGAGTGTTTGTAAACCTGGAGACACCCCTGTAGCTAAAGGAGATAAATTTTGTCTTGGTCAATGCCCTAAGACTGAACTTCAGAAGCAGGAGATGCAAAAGATTCCTTATGCATCTGCAGTAGGGAGCCTTATGTATGCTCAAGTATGTACGCGTCCGGATCTTGCGTTCATAGTTGGAATGTTGGGTAGATATTTGAGTAACCCAGGATTAGAACATTGGAAGGCAGCCAAACGGGTTATGAGGTATTTGCAGAGAACAAAAGATTATATGCTCACCTATCGGAAGTCAGAAATTCTGGAGATCATTGGGTTTTCTAATTCCGATTTTGCTGGATGCCGAGATAGTGAGTGATCCACTTCGGGCTATATCTTCATGTTGGCTGGAGGAGCTATTTCCTGGAGGAGTGCCAAGCAAAAACTCATAGCTTCTTCGACCATGGCAGCAGAATTTATAGCTTGTTTTGAAGCATCCAATCATGGTTTATGGCTTCGCAATTTTGTCACAGGGCTGCGAATTATAGTTGGAATTGAAAGACCACTAAAGTTATTATGTGACAATCGGTCAGCGGTGTTGTATTCCAATAACAACCGAAGCACTACAAAGTCTAAACATGTGGACATTAAGTTTCTAGTTGTGAAGGAAAGAGTTCAGAATGGTCAAATTTCTATAGAACACATAAAAACTGGTTCCATGCTAGCAGATCCTATGACTAAAGGTTTACCACCCAAGGTCTTTCATGAGCACGTTGCTAGCATGGGTGTTATTTTGTATGATACTTTGGTCTAGTTGGAACTAGTAATTTTGTGATTGTTTTTTTACCATATTTCAGTTATTTTCTATAGAATAAAGTTGAAGGTTTATATTTCATTTACTGAACTCGGTTAAACATGTGTGTAGTTTTACATTGCGGTTTTGCACTAAAGTCTTTTGCGATTTTTTGCAATAAAGGGACTTCAATTTATGATCTCACTAAAGAATGAAGTCAAGGACCAGTTGGAAACAGGCATGATTGAGATCACCTTGCATGTAGTTTCCATGCTACCTATCCATACTTGATCTATGTCGTTGAATATGTTAGTATTGGTGACCACAGAAGGTCTGGTTACGATAAATGTGACGAAAGCCGTTGTGATTTCGTACTAACATAAGAGATGGACCAGATTGAACTAAGGAAAGTCTTATGATGAATATTAGCCTTCGGAAAGAGCTCTCTAAAGTATGTGTGATTTTTTTTTTGGGTACTAAATACACAAACACAGCCCAAGTTGGAAATTGTTAGACGTGTAAACACACGTGTACTACTTTATGTGGGTTTGTGTATGTGTTTAAATCACTAGGCTAATTTCATTGTTTAGGGCCTTAAGTGATCAATTTAGAAAAGCCCTATTGACTGATAATTAAGTATGGGCTTAATGGGTAGATATCCATATTAGGCCTATTAGAGTTTTAATGGGAACCCTAATAGACTAATATATAAAGAAACTTATGGTTATGGTCCCCAACACATCAAACAAAAGGAGGAATTCTAGATCTCTCCAATTCCATCATTGAGAGAGAACCGATTGGAATCATTGTGTGTTTGATTGAGGAAGACCAATCGACCAATCAAAATATATCACGATGAATTCCGGTACGCAATTCTTTTATCTTAATAATTTGGCATGATTTGATCTTGATGTTGTTCTAGGGTTTAGAACAAATTTGGTTTATTGGGTTTACAGTTCGTTACATGAACTTAAAGAAATAGTTTTAGAATACATTAAGATCAAATGAATTTTACTAAATTATTTGATTTGCAAGCAAGAAATTATGTCAAATTATAACTCTAATTCAAAAGTATTAAATACCAAAAATAATAATCATCTTGTACTTACAAATGAGTAATTCTATACTCTCTTAAAAAACTCGTTGATTTGACACTACTTCACAAATTTAATATTTTTTATTTAATTATTTGATTATAATTTTAATTATGTTATACAATTTTCTTATTTAGTTTTTATCATTTCTTCCAATTCTACCTTTAATTATTTCACCATCTTTTTTGCCCAGCTCATCTTTGTTGTCCTATTCCCTCTTTCTTCTCCTTTCTCGTTTTCATGTTCGCTGCCCTGATTCTTCCCTCTTTGTTATTTTGTCGTTCGCTGCTCTCACTCCTAGCTGCACGTCCTCTCCTTGCTGCTTTCACTTCTTGCCTATCATCAGGGAGTTCTCAACTCGCTGCACTCTTTTTTAGCCCTGCTCTTCGCTGCCTTGATTCTTCTCGTTCTTATTTTGTTGTCCGCTGCTCTCTCTCCTTGTCGCACAGCCTCTACTCGCTATTATTCTTTTTTATTATTATATTGTCTAATTTTTTAAATTTATGTAGAAACTCATAAGGTAGGATTACTCTTTTGTTTTTTAGTTTAGAATGTATTTCTTTGATATTTTCAGTTTAAATGTTCATTTCTTTTACAATTTTGAGCTTTAATAAGACAGCCTATGTGTAATGTGGCTAAAGTTAGTCGCTCATATTTTAGTAACTATTCATTTCTTTTGTGTTTATGGTGAGAACGATTATTTTTTCTTCTATCCTTTGTTTTAGGTAACTATATTACTAATGTTTTCTTTGTTGTGTTTTCCTCATAGGTTGCAAACTACTGTCGTGATAGAATCCACTTGGCTTTAACAGAAGAAATAGAGGAAGGTCCAGTTTTTGAAACTATCAACGAAAATTGCCAAGAGCAATGGGAAAAAACATTCACCAACTTGTTTTTAAAAGTTGTTGGAAAATATAGCGCCAAGCTTGTTGCACCAAAAGCTATGAGATCTACTGTTGTTGTTGCTATCATTTCTTTTTCTCACATTATTGTAGCCAATTGTGGAGACTTGAGAGCAGTTCTGTGTTGTGGTAAAAAATTTTATCCTTGTCGGTGGATCATAAAGTAATAGACTTGTGATTGTCGACGACAACATATTTGTAAAGTTTGTGATAATTTAAGCTAATTTGTTGTCTGCCTCTTTTTCTTTCATCTTAGCCAAACACGAATGACGAGTATGCTAGAATTGAGGCTATTGGAGGCAATGTCATTCAATGGAATGGACATCATGTTTTTCGCAGTAATACTAGTGTTGTGGTGCTCCTCTTGCGTAATGTTGGTCATGAGATTTTGACATTGCAAGAACGCCAAAGACAAGATGTCTATTCCATTAGATGACTTTGCCTCCATTAGCCTCAATTCTAACATATTCGTTATCCATGTCTGACTGAGATAAAAAATAAGAGGCTTGCAACAAATTACCTTAAAGTATCACAAACTTTACAAATATGTAATTGTCGACAATCACAAATCTATTACTTTATGACCCACTAACAACAACATAAGTTCTCTAGCACGACACAAAAATGCTCTCAAGTCTCAACAATTGGCTACAATAATGTGAGAAAAACATATAATAGCAACAACAGCAGTAGATCCAATAGTTTCTGATGCAAAGGGCTTGACACTAGATTTTCCAGCAACTTCAACATCAACTTTTTAAAAAATAGTTGGTGAATGTTTTTTCTTATTTTTGTTGGCAATTTTCCTTGATACTTCCATTTACTAGACCTTCCTTGACAAAATCTATCTCTTCGACTAAAGCCAAGTGCTTCTATCAAGGTAATAGTTTGCCACCTACGACGAAAACTGTAACGACCCCGTTCCCAGCAAGATATTGTCCGCTCCGGGGATTGGGCCGCAGCCCAATATCCTCCCCTCACGGCTTTGTTTGGCGAGAACACTTCCCGGAAGGTCACCCAACCTGGAATTACTCTCGCCGAAGCCCTCTTAACTTCGGAGTTCTTATGGGATCCGTCGTCAATTGAGCTCCAAAACGCGTCTTGCTATCTTGGGAGGGATCTCTTATATATGTTTCATTTCCACATACTTCCCCAAGCGCTGTGGGATTGTGACGACCCCCTCTTTACGACCTGTCACCTTCCGACTCACCCGCGCGGACGTACCGCCATCCGGGTTCCGGTTCGTGCAGCCATCGTACCAGTACAGATTCGGGACTTACAGATTCGGGTCATCACAATCACCCCCCCTTGGGGGCCCAACGTCCTCGTTGGCCACAATTCCGGTTGGGTACAGGCTCTGATACCATTTGTAACGACCCCGTTCCCAGCAAGATATTGTCCGCTCCGGGGATTGGGCCGCAGCCCAATATCCTCCCCTCACGGCTTTGTTTGGCGAGAACACTTCCCGGAAGGTCACCCAACCTGGAATTACTCTCGCCGAAGCCCTCTTAACTTCGGAGTTCTTATGGGATCCGTCGTCAATTGAGCTCCAAAACGCGTCTTGCTATCTTGGGAGGGATCTCTTACATATGTTTCATTTCCACATACTTCCCCAAGCGCTGTGGGATTGTGACGACCCCCTCTTTACGACCTGTCACCTTCCGGCTCACCCGCGCGGACGTACCGCCATCCGGGTTCCGGTTCGTGCAGCCATCGTACCAGTACAGATTCGGGACTTACAGATTCGGGTCATCACAAAAACACTGCAGAGAAAATGTTAGTAACATAAAACAAAGGATAGAAGAAAAAATAATCATATCTGAGAACTACTAAGACCATCATAAACACCAAAGAAATGAATAGCTTCTAAAATAGGAGCAACTAAGTTTAGCCACATAGGCTGCCTTACCGTAGAAATTGTCATTTCTTTATGACAATTTTGAACTTTAATAAGGGAGACTATGTGTAATATGGCTAAAGTTAGTCGCTCCTATTTTCGTAACTATTCATTACTTTGGTGTTTATGATGGTTCTTAGGTATGATTATATTTTCTTCTATCCTTTGTTTTATGTCACCATATTACTAATGTTTTCTCTACGGTGTTTTCCTCGTTAAGTTGCAAACTACTGTCGTGATAGAATCCACTTGGCTTTAGTTGAAGAGATAGACTTTGTTAAGGACGGTCTAGTTTCTGGAAGTATCAAGAAAAATTGCCAAGAGCAATGGAAAAAAGCATTCACCAACTATTTTTTAAAAGTTGATGCAAGTTGCTGAAAAATCTAGTGTCAATCCTGTTGCACCAAAAACGGTTGGATCTATTACTGTCGTTGCTATCATTTGTTTTTCTCACATTATTGTAGCTATTTGTGGGGACTTGGAGAGCAGTTATGTGGTGTGGTAAGAACCTTTGTCCTTGTCAGTGGATCATAAAGTATAGATTTGTGATTGTCTACAACTGCGTATTTGTAATGTTTGTGATACTTTTATGCTAATTTGTTGCCTGTCTCTTATTCTTTTATCTAAGTTAGACATGGATGACGAGTATGCTATAATTGAGGCAATTGGAGGCAAGGTCATTCAATGGAATGGACATCGTGTCTTTCACGGTAACGCAAGTGTTGTGGTGGTTCTCTTGCTTAATATAGGTCATGAGATTTTGACATTGTAAGAATGCCAAAGACACGATGTCTATTCCATTGGATGACTTTGCCTCCAATTGTCTCAATTCTAGCATACTCGTCATCCATGTCTGACTGAGATAAAAGAACAAGAGGCATACAACAAATTAACTTAAAGTATCACAAACTTTACAAATATGTAGTTGTCGACAATCACAAATCTATTACTCTATGACCCACTAACAACGACATAAGTTCTTTAGCACGACACAGAAATGCTCTCAAGTCCCATCAATTGACTACAATAATGTGAGAAAATCATATGATAGCAACAACAGTAGTAGATCCAACAGTTTCTGGTGCAATAGGCTTGACACTAGATTTTCCAGCAACTTCAGCTTCAACTTTTAAAAAATAGTTGTTGAATGCTTTTTTTCATTGCTCTTGGCAATTTTTCTTGATACTTTTCGAAACTAGATATTCCTTAACAAAGTCTATCTCTTCAACTAAAGCCAAGTGGATTCTATCACAAAAGTAGTTTGCAACTTAACAAGAAAAACACCGTAGAGAAAACATTAGTAATATGATGACGTAAAACAAAAGATAGAAGAAAATATAATCATACCTGAGAACCACCATGACCATCATAAACACCAAAGAAATGAATGGTTACGAAAATAGGAGCGACTAACTTTAGCCACATCACACATAGGCTCCCTTATTAAAGTTCAAAATTGTCAAAGAAATTGATATTTAAATTGAAAGTATCAAAGAAATAGACATTCTAAACTGAAAAAATGAGTAATCTTACCTCCTGAGTTTCTGCATAATTTTTAAAAATAAACAATATAAGAATGGAGAAGAATAAAAGGGATTAGAGGTAGTGCGACAAGGAGAGACAGCACCGAACAAAAAAATAACAAAGAGAAGAATCAGGGCAGCAAAGACTAAGAGGAGGGCAAAAAAAGAGTGCAGCAAGTAGAGAAAGCAGCGAGGAGAAAACTCACCGATAATGGGCAAGAAGCGAAAGCAGCGAGGAGAGGTGGTGGAGTATGGAGTGAGAGCAACGAACAACAAAATAACAGAGGGGGTAGAATCAAGGCAACAAATGAGAAGAAATAGGGAAACAACGATGAGCATTGAGAAGGCAAAAAAAAAGAGTGAAATAATTAAGGGTAGAATTGGAGGAAAAGATAAAAACTAAATAAGAAAATTGTATAACATAATTAAAATTATAATGAAATAATTAGGTGGAAAAGATTAATTTTGCTAAGCAGTTGCCACGTCAGCAAACTAGGGGTGTGCAAAATCGGTTTTGGAGAGAAACCGAACCGAACCGATCGGTTTCGGTTTCAGACTTACAAAACTGAAATTGGTTTTGCAGCATACCAAAACCGAACCTAAACTTTCGGCTCGGTTTCGGTTTTACAACCTATTTTCCAAAAAATAAAAAAAATGTAAATTTAAAAACCTATTTTCCAGCGGGAGGATCTTGTTGTAATCTCTTGAAATCTCTCATCAGTCTTTTCCTGGAAGGAGTCGACATCCTCCCTGCCTCTAGATTTACCAAAAGCCAAGAAATGGAAAAAAAAAATGGAGAAAAGATATAATGATAAAAAAATAAAACTTCATAAAGCAACATCAGCTTTCATAAAATCTATGTCAATCAGAGCAAAATCTATGTCATAGCATGCATTTAGCACAGTCTTGTCTGGTATCCGAAATTGAGTAGGCACAAACATGAAATATTCTCACAAGATTACACTGTTTCCAAAAAAAAGAAAATTTCTCACAATCTAGTGTCACCAAATGATACTATCAGAGTCAGCAAAGAAAATTTGCAGATAAAAATTGTACTTATATACATAGTGAAAGTCATATTGAAGTTTCAAAAAAAGACCACACAATTAACATCTAACTCATATGGTCGATCCTAAATCAGAGTACAGATGGATTACAGAAGCAAAACAATAGCACAAATTTGCTCTCTGTCGTGTTTTTGTCAGAGTACAGATGGATTACAGAAGCAAAACAATAGCACAAATTTGCTCTCTGTCGTGGTTTTGCTCTCTGTGAACAAATGACAAAGAGCAAAATCAACACAAGTTTTGCTCTCTGTCGTTTGTTCACAGTTCACAGAGAGCAAAAATGCAAAATCATTGATTTTGAAGCCTGTCAAACACAAAATCAAATATCAAGCAACGAATGAGGGAATAGAACATACCTTGTTATTCTGAAGCCTGCTCGGTGCTGCTGTCATCGGGACTGCTGTCGTCGGTGCTGCTGTGAGCTGTCGTCGTCTGCTGTGTCTGTCGTCGTCGCCTCGCCGTCGCCGGATCGCCGGATCGCCTTCGTCTGTGACTGCGTGTGTGGTGTGTCGTCTCTGGAGGAGAGATTCTGAGATGAAGATTGAAGAGTAAAGTGAAGACTGAAGATTGAACCCGACGATTTAGGGCTTCTGGCTTCATTTTCGATTTTTTTTTTTGTTTTTTAGTTAAAGTCCGGTTCGGTTCGGTTTTGATCGGTTTTTGCCGATCCAAACCGAAAACCGAACCTAATTCATCGGTTCCTATAAAATTAAACCAATTCGAACCGAACCTATGCTCAAAACCGGTGAAAATCGAACCTAATTCACCGGTTCCGGTTCGGTTCACCGATTCCGGTTCGGTTTGCACACCCCTACAGCAAACAATTTTTTTAGAGACTAATTCTAGTATTGCTCTTTGAAAATTGATGGAGTTAATTAATGATTCTCCCGAATATTCGAAAACATCCTAAATTTTTGATTTTCAAATACGTTTTAACCCGACCTTTTCTGACGCCTTTTGTTCGTATTTTACGAACGTTTTTCACATGTTTTCAAGTGTTTAAAAAACTCGAAAATCGAGTCAAAATTTTAACAAAAAGTTGTTTTAACCATAGTTTAATGTTCGTAATGCCGAGCAAAGTAGCAGCCTGAGTTAGGGGGAAAACCCGGGGCGTTACAGGGCAAGTACTGGAGAATATTAATTTCTTTATGTACGTTGCAGTTGTCATAGATCCGAGATGTAAGATACAGGTTTTGCAACATTGTCTTACAATATTGGTTGACAATAATAAACCAACAAATTTGGTAAGTCAAGTACGAATAGTAATTAACATATTATATCTTCAATACAAAATAGATTTGAAGTTTGAAATGTCACAGGATTATTGTAGAACAAGTTTTATGACATTTTTGTTCACAAGACGAAGTACTAGTTTTGCCCACAATAAGGTATATGAGATGTTTTGTAACCGTCATAGCGAACGAGATGCTTCAAATCAAGAGGACAAAAGTTGATCAATATTTATCTAAAGAATTAGAAAAGTTTTCAGACAATTAAGAAAATTTGGCATGATGGAAAATGAATTCATTGAAATATCCAATATTAAGTAAAATTGAAAAAGATGTATTAGTTATTTATATTTTCACAGTTCTTTCAGAGTCAGCTTTCAGTAGTAAAGTACTTGTATTTGATTCTTTTCATAGTTCTTTATCACCAAAGACTGTCAAGGCGTTTATTTGCACTCAAAGTTGGATTTGTGAGCAAAACATCATTTAGAAAACTTTAATGATGTGGTGGATAAGTTTGACAAATGTGTGTTAAATTTTTCTCCTATTCTTTTTAGTAATTACTATGTATTATATATACTTATTTCATAACTTATATTTTACAGATTTTGCATCAACAAATAGATATAGCAAACCAATTAAAATTAGTGAATAGTAAGAACATCCAATTTCCTTAGTGTATGTTTGATTATTTTCTACTTCAATTTTTATTTAATTAAATTTTTATTAGTACTATTTTTTTTACAACTTTTAGTGATGACGTGTAAATGTTTTTCATTTTTTCAGGTTTGTATTTGTAAAACAATGGAGGTTTGACGAAATCAGGATTGCATCTCCTTTCTTTTTGTGGATAGACTAATGTACAATGATTTATTTCTGAAATTTTCAGGATGAATTAACTTTTAACTTTTTTTTTTAATTTGGATTTTTTATTAAAAAAAAATTGCCTTTGGAGGACCAGAGCCGAGACCACATTTCTGGTCCGGTTCTGGTCCTAGAAAAAATTTTAAACTTACTGGTTCTAAAATTTGAAAACCAAAATATATTGATCTAGTCCTACTCTCTCAAAAAACCAGACCGAACCGGACCATGCTCACCCTTACTTTCTTCTCCTTTCTCCTTTTCATGTTCGGTGCCTTGATTCTTCCCTCTTTGTTATTTTTTTTTACGCTACTCTTACTCCATGTTACACCACCTCTCTTCGCTGTTTTTGCTTCTTGCCCACCATCGGTGAGTTTTTTGTTCACTGCGCTCTCTACTCGCTGCACTCTTTTTTTACCCTGCTCTTTGTTGCCCTGATCCTTCTTTTTGTTGTTCGCTGCTCTCTCTTTGTCGCACTGCCTCTACACGCTATTATTCTTCTTCATTCTTATATTGTCTAATTTTTAAAATTTATACAAAAACTCAGAAGGTAAGATTACTCATTTTGGTCAGTTTAGGATGTCTATTTCCTTGATATTTTAAGTTTAAATGTCTATTTTTTTGACAATTTTGTGCTTTTAATAAGGCAGCCTATGTGTAATGTGGCTAAAGTTAGTTGCTCCTATTTTAGAAACTATTCATTTCTTTGGTGTTTATGATTGTCCTTGTAGTTCTTAGGTATGATTATTTTTTGTTCTATCCTTTGTTTATGTCACTATGTTACCAACATTTTCTCTACGATGATTTCCTCGTATGTTGCAAACTACTATCTTGATAGAATCCACTTGGCTTTAGCCGAAGAGATAGACTTTGTTAAGGAATACCTAGTTTCTAGAAGTATCAAGGAAAATTGCGAAGAGCAATGGAAAAAAAACATTCACCAACTATTTTTCAAAAGTTGATGGAAGTTGCTAAAAATTTTAGTGTCAAGTCTGTTGCACCAGAAGTTGTGGGATCTACTATTGTTGTTGTTATCATTTATTTTTCTCACATTATTATAGCATATTGTGGAGACTTGAGAGCAGTTTTGTGTCGTGGTAAGAACGTTTGTCCTTGTTAGTAGATCATAAAGTAATAGATTTGTGATTGTTGACAACTGCATATTTGTAAAGTTTGTGATAATTTAAACTAATTTGTTATCTGCTTCTTACTCTTTTATCTCAGCCAAACATGAATGACGAGGATGCTAAAATTGAGGCTATTAGAGGCAAGGTCATCCAATGGACATCATGTCTTTTGCGGTAATGCTAGTGTTGCTCTCACTCCTTGCTGCACCGCTTCTCCTCGCTGCTTGCCCATTATCGGTGAGTTTTCTCTTTACTGCTTTCTCTACTCGCTGCACTCTTTTTTTGCCCTACTCTTCGCTGTCCTAATTCTTCTCTTTGTTGTTTGCTGCTCTCTGTCCTTGTTACACTGCCTCTACTTGCTTTTATTCTTCTCCATTCTTATATTGTTTATTTTTAAAGTTTATGCAGAAACTCAGGAGGTAAGATTACTCATTTTTTCAGTTTAGAATGTCTATTTCTTTGATATTTTCAATTTAAATACCAATTTCTTTGACAATTTTGAACTTTAATAAGGGAGCCTGTGTGATGTGGTTAAAGTTAGTCGCTCCTATGTTCGTAACTATTCATTTTTTTGGTGTTTATGATGGTCATGGTGGTTCTCGGGTATGATTATATTTTCTTCTATTCTTTGTTTTATGTCACCATATTACTAATGCTTTCTCTATATTGTTTTCCTCGTAAGTTGCAAACTACTCTCGTGATAGAATCCACTTGGCTTTAGTTGAAGAGATAGACTTTGTTAAGGAATGTCTAATTTCTAAAAGTATAAGGAAAATTGCTAAGAGCAATGGAAAAAAGAATTCACCAACTGTTTTTTAAAAGTTGACGTTGAAATTGCTGGAAAATCTAGTGTCAAACCTGTTGCACCAGAAACTGTTAGATCTACTACGGTCGTTGCTATCATTTGTTTTTCTCATATTATTGTAGCTATTTGTGGGGACTTGAGAGCAGTTTTGTGGTGTTGTAAAAACCTTTGTCCTTGTCAGTGGATCATAAAGTAATAGATTTGTGATTGTCGACAACTGCGTATTTGTAATGTTTGTGATACTTTAAGTTAATTTACTGTTTGTCTTTTATTCTTTTATCTAAATTAGACATGGATAACGAGAATGCTAGAATTGAGGCAACTGGAGGAAAGGTCATTCAATGGAATGGACATCATGTCTTTTGCGGTAATGAAAGTGTTGTGGTGGTTTTCTTGCTTAATATAGGTCATGAGATTTTGACAATGCAAGAACACCAACGACATGATGTCCATTACCGCGAAAGACATGATGTCCATTCCATTGAATGACCTTGCCTCCAGTTGCCTCAATTCTAGCATACTCCTCGTCCATGTCTAAGTTAGATAAAAGAATAAGAGGCAGACAACAAATTAGCTTAAAGTATCACAAACATTACAAATACGGAGTTGTCGACAATCACAAATCTATTACTTGACGATCTACTAACAAGGACAAAGGTTCTTACCACACCACAGAACTGCTCTCAAGTCCCCACAAATAGCTACAATCATGTGAGAAAAACAAATGATAGCAACGACTGTAGTACATCTAACAGTTTCTGGTGCAACAGGCTTGACACTAGATTTTCTAGCAATTTCAGCGTCAACTTTTAAAAAACAGTTGGTGAATGCTTTTTTCCATTTTCTTAGCAATTTTTCTTGACACTTTCAGAAACTAGACATTCCTTAACAAAGTCTATCTCTTCAACTAAAGCCAAGTGGATTCTATCACGAGAGTAGTTTGCAACTCATGAAGAAAACACTATAGAGAAAACATTAGTAATATGGTGACATAAAACAAAGAATGGAAGAAAATATAATCATACCTGAGAACTACCATGACCATCATAAACACCAAAGAAATGAATAGTTACGAAAATAGGAGTGACTAACTTTAACCACATCACACGTAGGCTCCCTTATTAAAGTTCAAAGTTGTCAAAGAAATTGGTATTATTCTAAACTGAAAAAATGAGTAATCTTACCTCCTGAGTTTCTGCATAAACTTTAAAAATAAACAATATAAGAATGGAGAAGAATAAAAGCGATTAGTAGTGCGACAAGGAGAGAGAGCAACGAACAAAAAAATAACAAAGAGAAGAATCAGGGCAGCGAAGAGGAGGGAAAAAAAAGAGTGCTGCAAGTAGAGAAAGCAGCGAAGAGAAAACTCACCGTTAATGGGCAAGAAGCGAAAGCAGCGAGGAGAGGTGGTGCAGTATGGAGCGAGAGCAACGAACAACAAAATAACAGAGGGGGAAGAATCAAGGCAACGGACATCAAAACGAGAAAGGAGAAATAGGGAAACAACGACGAGCATTGAGCAAGACAAAAAGAGAGGGAAATAATTAAGGGTAGAATTGGAAGAAAAGATAAAAACTAAATAAGAAAATTGTATAACATAATTAAATATAAAGTCAAACTACACAGAGAGACTGAAAAATAAAGTTAACATCAAGAACATGAGCCAAACTGCTGAACCTTTTCCCCCCTTCTTTTGAGCAAGAATCTACAGTTTCCATGACTCAAAATTGTCAAACCTTGTACTGAAGCTCATGGGTCAGTGGGTAGAAATTTTCAGGTTGAGGGATTTGTGGAACCATGATTTCCATCTGCCGTTCACTTTCTTCATGGATTTTCCATCTTCGTTCACTTTCACTTCTCGTGGCTTCTTGTACAGCATGAAATTACGAACTCCTTGAGACCCAATTCTATCCCATGGATTCAAAGCTGCAGAAAATTGACCATTTGAGCAATAGAGAAGAAAGTCATCCAGATTTGAGCCGAGAATCGGAAGCCGCCCTTCTCGTGCATAGGATTTGAGCGCGGTATCAATTACAGCGGCCACAAGATCTTCCTCGTTGACAATAAATCGAATTGGACCCGAACTCCCAATCACACTGATGCTGATCAAGAGCCTGTTACCCTTTGCATTCTGATTTTTCTTCTTCTTTGACAGCATCGTCGCAACCATTGTCAAAACAGAGAAATTCTCCCCTCTTCAACGTCTGAAACTGGATTCAGGGATCAAGGCCGAGGCAGCGATAGTACCAGACTTCTTTGCGGAATCCAAAAGCGAAAGATGAAGATACGGAAAAAGAGATCACAGCGCCCACCTTGAAACACAAAAGCGAGCTCATGAAACAACTAGATTCGGAGATTTCTTCAACCATTAACAACGCCGGACAACTTCTTCGGAGAGAAAGGTGACTGCCAAAGGAAGCGAGCGACACAGCAGAGATTGGATTTTGGAAGAGAGAGGGAGAAATATTTAAAGAAGAGAAGAAGAAGGAAAGTAGAAGGAAAGTAGAAGATGAAGGCTTCCTCTGATTTTCCCTCCCACAAAATCTGGACGTTTGAATTCCTCGTCGCTTTTCTTATCTCATTAAATCTTTTCGAATGCATCACGTCTTGAGTTGTTACAAATTTATACACGAAATTTTACGTTTTACATAATTCCTAATGTGTTTATATTTGTTTATATTTGTATTCTGTTAGACTGATTACGAAATGTCATCTTTCAAATAACTCACTATTCGGATTACTTGATAGTATCAATTACGAATTTTTAAAATGATACTGTCATCGATTTACCCGTTAGTTATTTTATCAGGTGTTTTAACTTGATTTCAAATTCTATCAATCTAATCTGTGTCAATTTCAAACTTTATAAAAAATCAATAGATTTTAAAATTGGGTTCCAATCGCCACAAAATTTAAAATTAAAATTAAATTGTATTTTACCCTAACTAATATAAGCTCAATAGGCACCTGTTAGAATTATAAGAATTTATAATTCTATTTGGATCTACATTGTTAGACTATATATTATATACATTATGTTATCATCGGATTTAAGTCTATTTTAAAGTGATTTAATATGATTTCAACGTGATTTAATATGATTTAAAGTGATTTAAGTCTACATTGTTAGAGTATGTTGAATATAATATGGTTATATTATAATGTGTATAAATATTAAGGGTAATTTACCAATTTGTGATGAACAATATAGTAAATTATCCAATTAGGTTAACTAAAGGATTATGCTCCCCAATTCACAATTAGACTTTTTGCCTCTTTGGAACCGCTATCACTTTAGAGAGCATTTGAGAAGGCGATTGTCGACTTCGGAAGATCCACGTACTCGATTTTTAGTATTTTACATTCATACAATGGATCCGGGTATGTCTTTGTTGTTTTTATAATTTCCTTGTAGAATTTCTAATGTATAGATCTTGGGAATGACGTTTTCATTTTTATTAGGATTCACTTTGAATCCAACAATTGGTATCAGAGCCGATCATGTTAGACTATAAGTAATCAATTTTGGCTTCAAATCGGATTAAGCATCAATTTTTTAATTTTAAGAATTTTTTTATGCATCTAATTCCGCTAGATTGCATGTTTCGAGAGCTTAAAAAATTGATTATTGTAATGCACGTTAAGAATTATTGTCCGATCTATCATTATTTTTGATAAATCGAACAATTTTGGGGTAAAAATCCGCCAAAATTAGTTAGATTCCAGTGATTTTTGTTGCTGGTTCGCAGTCTCTCTCTGGTGGTTCGGACCGATTGGGTTAGGTTTGGTCCAAATCGAACAAAACCATTTGGTTCAGTTCCACCCGAACCAAACCAACTTGGTTCGGTTATGGCTCGGACCAGTTATTTGGTTGATTCGACCCGAACTGGTTCAGTTTGGTCCGAACCAGTCCATTTCGATTTGGTCAGCCCGAACCGGTTCAACTAGACCAGACCGATCTGGTTCGGTTCAATTGAACCGTCCTATTTTTTTGGGCCAGTATATTTGGTCAAATGGGTCCTGGTTCACTTTGGTTCGACTATTTTGGGTCATTTTTTTTAATGACTGTTTCTAGACAATTTAGGACTCGGTTCGCCCCGATTCACCTTGTTTTGGCCGTTTTAGCTGATTTGAACATTTTATTCTAGGTTGGTTGATCCTTTGGTTTACTAATTAACTACTATGGTTGCTTAACTATTGAATATGTATATACGTGGTTTTTCTTAACTTATTTTTAGTGCAATTTTATGAAATCTTACATTGTAAAATAGGATGGTTAGGCAACGTGCTATAAAATTAGCCACTCTTACTTTAATTATCCTGTTTGTATATGTTGAGTATAACACATGACATTGTATGAATATCGGCCAACCCAAAAAAAGGTTGACGTTTGTACAGTATCATGGGTTGTAGCAGTATTAAAAACATGTGACAATTATTAAGATGTTATGTGAACATTGAACTTGTTTAAAGATAAGTTCATTGTTTGACAGATCTTATTGTCCATGTTTTTACACTAAACCAAGTTACCAATTACAAATTAACACTTTTAGTCAAAAGACTAAGTGTTAATGTTGTACCAATTTCTTGTTGATGGATGCACTATATTTTGAATTATATTATTATCATATATTATTATCAAAAGACTAAATGTTAAGAGAACGTCATGATTGTTCTCAGGTACATGGATTGAGACATTGTACTTAGAGTCGCACGCTTCTCATCTCTTTCACCATCAAGTACCATTGATGATAAAAGAGAACTGGAAAAGTGAGAGCGTTCGAATCGTGTAAGTCTGATGATCATTGATAAGTGTGTATTTTACACACTTATTTATACTTTCTAGATTTGATTTGATAAGTTTTTCTCAAGCATTGGAAGAAAATCTAATATATTTTGTGCAAGTTGCAGTAATTTTAATCAGAACAGGGACAGAAAATAAAAGAATTAAAGTGAAGTTGAAGACAAGAAAAGAGAAGTCTGAAGAACAGAGAGGATGGAATTTAGAAGAATTGCAAAGAGGAAAGCGATCGATCTCTGTAACTTGGCAGAGATCGATCGCCTTGCATAAAGAAAAGAAAGAAGAAGTAATACACATAGTGTATGATTGCTTGAAAGAGATGCAGCATGTTTAAAAGCACAAAGCTTGAAAGCAGCGATTGATCTCTATGAAGTCCAGAGATCAATCGCCATACATGGATGAGAATGAAGAGGCAGCGATCGATCTCTAAGTTACCCAGAGATCGATCGCCAATGCATAAAGAGAAGGAAAGAGCAAAGATTCGGCGAGAGATGCAGCAAATTAAGAAGCAGCGATCGATCTCTTCCACATGCCAGAGATCGATCGCTTATCATCTACAAATATGGAATGATGCGTTGTTTTAATCCGAGCCATTCAACTTAAATCAAATTTAATCCCAGCCGTTAACCGATTTAAAAGAAACTATTAAAAACCTAATAGACCTAGCGCTTGGAGATTAAGAAGCTACATCCTGGAGTCGGCAGAGAGCTCTTCCACGGCGATTCTTGGCGAGAGGGGCGATTTTTATTTTTCTTTTCTTTTATTTCTACTGTTTTATTATGCAACTATTTAATATTATTGTTGTTTATTTACCTTTTAGCATGAACTAAACGTTTGTTCTAGGGTTTCGATGTAGCCTAGTTATGATTATTTGTTTTTCTTAATTCAAGTATTTAATTTTCTGTTTCTGTTCTGTGTTGAGTAATCTATTCTGAACGTAATGCTTAGGTTTGCTTGATCACCAAAACTAAGAACTTTAGGGTTGATTCGGGATGCGAGAGCGGAGAATTTAACCGTGCACTGAATAGTTTGCCTTAAAAAGGATCCTAGGCTAGAGATAGTTAGGACGTTTGAGTGGTAATATAATTTCTTGTTCCTAATGTATTCAATTAATTCTCAGGATTAGAGACCGAGAGGTGATAATTCGTTAGTTGAATAAGTTTATCTTTGCTCGAGAGAGATTGATAAATATTTTCGTGAAATTGCCATCAACACATAGAAATAGGATTTAACTATTTGAATTAGGTCTGATAAATAGGATTAGCTAAGTGAAATCGGAACCCTGGATTTTCTCAACATATAATCTTACTTCTTTATTTTAGAATATTTTATTTAAATTGTTCACTTATTTTATTTGAATTATTTTAGTTTTAAAAATCCAAATCATTAAATTTATTGTTTCTTTTCAAATTAAACTAGAAATTAGATATTCAACTTTTAACATAATTATTCCTCGTGGGATCCACACTCGTACTTAATACACACTTTATTACTTTTGCGACACGTGCACTTGCGTAGTACGATTTTTCGCAACAAGTTTTTGGCGCCGTTGCCGGGGAATTAATTTTGTTATTATTGAATTATTTTATTTTAGTTTATATTTGAATTTTCTTTTGCTGCTAGGCGTAAATTACATTATTTGCACATTACAAGTGTATGCGAAAATTAGGTACTGCCAACCTAATCCCTATCGACCTTGAAATTGAACGAACCTGTCGCCGAAATCGAAGGGAAACAAAACAAGCAATTATGGCAGATGATCAAAACGCAAATCTACAACAGAGGGTTGAAGTGGCAGAGGTCGGACGACGAACTTTGCTTGATTATGTTATGCCATCCATGGACGGGATTCAATCAGCAATTCGGAAACCTGCTATCACGTGCAATAATTTTGAAATTAAGCCGGGGACAATACAAATGATCCAACAGTATCAATTTTGTGGCCTGTCTAATGAGGACCCTAAGGATCATATTGCTAGCTTCGTCGAGGTCTGTGATACTTTTAAATACCATAATGTCTCTGAGGATGCTATCAAGCTCAGGTTATTCCCCTTCACACTAATTTTTTTTTTT
>CM039515.1:40380401-40399514 GCA_022432975.1 Begonia masoniana
AAAAAAAAAAAAAAATCACGGGCCACTTGAACACAAAAGCGAGCTCATGAAACAACTAGATTCGGAGATTTCTTCAACCATTAACAACGCCGGACAACTTCCTCGGAGAGAAAGATGACTGCCAAAGGAAGCGAGCGACGCAGCAGAGATTGGATTTTGGAAGAGAGAGGGAGAGGTATTTAAAGAAGAGAAGAAGAAGAAGGAAAGTAGAAACTTGATAGAGCTTCCTCTGATTTTCCCTCCCACAAAATCTGGACGTTTGAATTTCTCGTCGCTTTTCTTATCTCATTAAATCTTTTCGAATGCATCATATCTTGAGTTGTTTAAAATTTATACACCAAATTTTACTTTTCATAATTCGTAATTTGTTTAAATTTGTGTTGGGTTAGACTGATTATAAAATGTCATCTTTCATTACTAAATAAATCACTATTCCGATTAGTTTATAGTATTAATTACGAAATAATGTTGGACAAATTCAATATAGATATTGTCATCGATTTATCCGTTAGTCATTTTATCAGGTGTCTTAACTTGATTTCAAACTCCATCAATCTAATCTCCGTCGATTTCAAACTCCATAAAAAATCAATAGATTTTAAAATTGGGTTCAAATGGTCACAAAATTTAAAACTGAGTTTAAATTGCATTTTACCTGACTAATATATGCCGAGAGGCACCAAAGATAACAATAATGAAGTTGTAATTGATAAGGTAGATATCATCAAAATGGCAAAACATCCGGCCTAGCGTAAGAGAGAGTTTTAAAAAAGTGGGAATAATTTGGAAAAAGGAGAAGAGGATGCTCAAAGGAGAGTCACTGATTAGATTCTATTTGTTTAATTCTATTAGCATTGGATCCTTCATTGCCTTTCTTCTAAGCTTTGCCAAATGCTGTCCATCCATTTCAACGCTATCAAAATACCTAGTGACCTTTTCACACGCAAAATGTTGTCCCACGTTAGAAAATTGAAAGTGAAAAGTCCTGTATAAATATGAGAGGATTTCCTCAATCCTTGACCTAGCTTTTGGAATGAGTTATACCATCTCACTTTCTATCATAGTATTAGAGCTAAAGGTCTATACAATGTGAAGACCAACCTAGCAAAGACACACTAGATGTAGAGGAAAAAAAACCTACCACGCTAAACGTGTGGGCGGGTGTTGTCCCAAGTTGAAAAATTGAAAGTGAAAGGTCCTGTATAAATATTGAGGGGATTCTCTCAATCCTTGAGCTAACTTTTGGAATGAGTTATACCTCTCATATTCTATCAAAAAATATATTAATTAAATAAAATTATTGACAAAATAACAATTGATTGCCTCCCAAAACATACTATAAAAGTCAAAGCTGATTAAATATAAAATTATTTGATTGTTACTTGTAAATAACAAAACTTTTACAACTAAAAGTTATTATAAAATGGAAAATCTAGTCCTATTTGATCTTCTGTTTCACAATTTTTAACTCTATCTAGATATCAACCGAGTTTAAAATTAAGTTAAACAATTGTTAGAGGATTTAGAAATCATGTTAAAATATTTAATTAAATGAAAAATATGATATACATTTATTGGATAAGACTCTTTTTTTATTTATAAAAAAAATTAAAGTCTAATTTGTAAATAATTTTGCATTTTACAAGTTATTATTCATTGCCATCAATATATTGACTTTGAGATGTTCCTCGTGAGCTCTAGAAAGTATGATGATCGGATTGGTTTGATTTGGTTTCTTAAAACAATTTTCATGGACTTTAAATCTACGATCAAATCAAAAAATTGCTCAAATCAAACTGAGACAAAAAAATTTACGTCATCGTAGTTCAATATTCAATTTGTGGGTTCTGATGTCCCTTTTTTTCTTTTGCTTCACACTGGACTTTTTTCACTAATGCGAAACATATATTTATCTTAATTTTTTGCTAAATTTATGATTAAGGTTTGTGTGAGTTAATTTTTTGACGATTTTTTCCTGCCAAACAAAAAAAAAAAAAAAAAAATCAACAATTAAAATGAATCTTTTAAGAAACTCATAGACTAAGTCACGTATGAGTCGAGACTACAAATTAGAAGACAAATTCAAGTATTCTAATTCTCGAATTTAAATTTAAAAAATATAGTTTTAATTATTAAGTTGGCTAAATCAAAATACATGGCCATTTCTTAAATAACAATAATAGGTAAAAACAACTTTAATGTATTGATAATGAGCAATATGACCCCTACCGTCATATTTTCTATCAAAAAGTAACATTTTTTCACTTGTTCATTTTTTTTCCAGAAATGTCCCTCACTAGGCCGAACCGGACTAGACCAGTTCGACTAATTCCACGCTGATTTTTTTTTTTTTTAAATCATATTTTTCGAAAAAGAGAAGACAGAATAATAGAATTAAAAAATAAAAATAAAAAACCAGAGTGCAATTAGCCGAACCGGTCCGGTCCGGTTCGGTCTAGTGAGGGACATTTCGGGAAAAAAAATGAACAAGTGAAAAAATATTACTTTTTGACGGAAATTATGACGGTAGGGGCCATATTGCCCATTATCAATACATTAAGGTTGTTTTTGCCTATTATTCAAGTTTACGGTGTAAATTGCTCATTTTACCTAGTTATGGGGCAAGTTGCATTTTGCCCTAAATAATATCTAAAAATAATAAATAAAAGAACCATTCTCAATAAATCTAAGCGACTAAGCCCAACAAGGCTGACCCCTGAGTTGACTAGAATTCCCCAGAAAATGTCCGCCGGCCGTCCTTCCCTACTAAACGAACATTCCAGGCCTCACGGAATCTCTCTGTGAGAGAATTTTTCTTGGCTTCCAAACAGAAAACTTCCTCTCTCCGATGGAAAATTTTCAGGGTCTTCTTAAAATTAGGGTCAAGAAAGGAATCAATCTCGCCGTTCGTGATATCAGAACCCGCAGCAGTGATCCATACGTCGTTATTTCAATGGGTCAACAGGCTTGTTCCTTCGCCTTCATTAGTTTTATTTTCAGAAGTCTTGATTATTGATTTCTGTTTGAGTTTCAGTTTCATTATATTGTTGGGTTGTTTTAATTTCCAATGTTATGATTCTTGAAAGACATGATTTGATCCCAAGATATTCTGTTTGACTGTTTTTGAAAATTTGTTAAGTTTCAACTTGGTTTATGAGTTTAGATCAGGTTATTAGATTGATTCCCAGAGAGTGTCGTGGTTGACTTTAGATCACCTCATCAAATCTCGATGAAGAGGAAGAAAGATTGAACAATTTAATGCCCCAACTGCTTTTGAAGACGAACAACTTTGAAAATTTATTTGAATTACGTATTTAAACATGTAAAGTTTGTGGAAATTTCATATGAATTTTGAAAGATCTTAACCCTCATTTACACTGACTAGAAGTGAGACCGACAGTTTGGTTCAGTTCGATTTCAACTTTAGAAAAACTGAACTTAGAATCTAACTTGTTCGGCTCAAGATTCTAATTTGTAATTTATTGTGAATCTTACAAGATCATATGTTGTCTATGTGTTCTACTAATGCAGAGAATGAAGACCCGTGTGGTGAAGAAAAACTGCAATCCGGTTTGGAATGACGATTTCACTCTTTCCATTTCAAATCTCAACACTCCAATAACCCTAGTACTTCACTACTCAATCTTGTCATTCTTACTTCATATTTGTTAATTAAATCTTCTTAGCTTTAAATTATTGATTATAATCTATCTTTTTTTTCAGACAGTATTTGACAAAGACAGGTTCACAGGAGATGACAAAATGGGCAATGCAGAGATTGACATTAAACCCTACATAGAGTGTCTTTCAATGGGGTTGAAGGATCTGCCCAAGGGTTGTGTTGTTAAAAGAATTCAGCCAGACCAGACGAACTGTCTCTCCGACGAGAGCACGTTTGTTTGGGACGATGGAAAAATTGTTCAAGAAATGCCGCTCAGGTTGAAGAATGTGGAGTGTGGAGAAGTTGTGATTCAAATTGAATTGATCGTCGGCCCTGGATCTAGACCTAATTGGGGAATTTGAGACCAAAAGAGTGTTTATTTGGACAATGTACAACTGTAATGCTTGGACAGGGTATCACTTCTGGTTTTTTTGAGTGCTTGTTAAAAATGTATTAGATCAAGATAAGAAAATGCTATGGTTAAACTGCTGACAGAGGTTTGTAAATTGTTTTCCCAGAGTTTTTCAAGGAAATATTTGGTTAAAATACAAGGAAAACCACGTTCATTTACTGATCCTTCGTTGCATATATGCTGTCACGGACAATCCCCACCACCCTGGCAAAATCCTGACTCAGTGGATTCTCAAAATGAGAGGAATGTTACCATATTCATGATATTTTTACTACACAATATCATTGAGTTGCGTTAAAACCAGTATCTTAAAGCGAGATTACAAACTTAATACGATCCAATGTTATCGTTTTATTATACTTAATGCAATCTAATAAAGTGTCTATCTTAGACTTTATGTACATTATTATCTATAGTAATAAGTTACATTATTTACGAATACATAATGGAAGGGTAATCCCAAAATACCATCATTGCTTCTTCTATGGGAAAAGAAGTTCACGACCTGTAGGCCTTCTACTTCCACGATGCATTGCTAATAGGTACCCATAACCTACTCTCGATGTTTGATACCTCTGCTTCTTTATCTGGCCTTTGACTTCCTTTATTATTAGTCGTCTCCCAAAATATTTCGTTGAGTAATCTGGATGTGAAAGAGCACACATACAACAATATAGTTGGAGTTTTGAATATCGGTAGGGGTGCTCTCGTCATGTTAAAGGGACACGAGAGATTTGCAAATTTGCATGTGTTACAGGGTTCTACAGTGATGGGTAATTAAGTTGTTAAATTTGTGAATTTACATTCTAAGGAGATGTTTGAGAAGACTTAGAAGAAGTAAGGTGCTTGGGTGAAGTTCTGATTTTGGATCTAAGTGTACACCAGAGCTGGTGAGTTAGCTTATTATAGATGTTTAGTCACCAGTTTTAGTTTTACATTAGAATGGTATCGCAAAAGAGAGAACCAAGTGGAATGTTAAAGCTCGGGGCGATATGGTGAAACTAATTCAGTTGGTCATGCGTTGAATGGGTTCGATGGTAACAATTATGGTGGGAAGTCTTCAACATATTCAGATGCAGTTTGTTGTGACAACTTTGATAATTTAGTGATACCATGGAGAAAGAAATGCGATTTCTTCTCGAGTATGTCTCTAAAGTTTAAGCACTGCTTAAACTTGATCGGTGTAAGTTGTTGATCTTTCTCGACAGGGGCCTTTGTGGAAGATGTGAAGTTTTACATATTCATTTTCTTGCACCAAGATTTATTTTGGGCAGGTCCGAGTAGTTTGCATTGGATCTCTCGTAGAGATTGTTAGAGTTTAGTATAACCTGAATTTTAGTTTGGTCGGATAAGAACCTTACAATAATTAATGTTTATCATGTCATGAAGTAAGAATTAGAAGGTATGAATAAATGATGAACATGACATTATCATTGAATGCAAGAATAAAAAGTTATCTAATTTAAAGTTAATACCATAAATTAAAAACTTAAAGTTATCAAATTAGATAACTTAAAGTCATCTAATTTAAAGTTATCTAATATACATTTAAAATAAATATAAGAAATTGAATGAAACTCTTCATTTTCATAGGCAAGAATAAAAAATGGAGAGAGGGTCGTCTAATCTAAATCGTGTACTTTATCTTGTGGAGATTTTATATTTTGGATTGGTTTTTGTGGAAATTTAGTTCAGTTTTTTTTATCTTTTTTTTTTTGTCCTATCCTGGCTTTATTAAGAATATCCTATAAAGTTTTAATTTTTAAGGCTTAAAGATGATGAAAAATTTCATTAATAGAACGTTAAGATGTGACACTTGCTTAATTAAAATAATTAATTACGTCTAATTTTAATTAACCTCAGTAGTTTTGCAATTATACAAAAATGATGGGTAAAAAGTAACAACTAAAGGATAAATATGGATGAAATAGTAAACTTAACATTTAGAATTATTTAAATAAACAAAAAAAATTTAAAGGTAATTTACATGAAAAACATTATTCTAGAGTCATTAATAAAATAAACTTTTAACTATTTTTGCTAACAAAAAACATCATAACTATCGACCTTTAACTAGAAAAAAAAGTAAATATGCATTTATCCAAAAATTATGAAACTTTTACGATAGTCTTTTCTTGAACAAAAAAATTGGGATAATTCTTGAATAAATGCATGTTAGCTTCTTTTTCTACATATTTTCAAACACAATTGTGAGTATAAGTAGAGTTTATATAGAAAGTTTCATAATTTTTGGATGACATACGTAATTTTAATGAATTATTTTGTTAAAAAGAGGTAAACAATTATGATAAATCGTAAAAATGTTAAAAATCATGAAACTTTTCAGAATTTCTCCCATGATATGGTGGATATGTGGTAAAATTTAAGAAAAATATAATATCATTTGGTATATTTTCTGAGATAACTATTAATATTTTAAAGATTTTCCTCGAGAATGCCATTCTCGAGCGTTCTAAATAAAGTGCTTGGAAATGGGCTCCTGTTCTCAAGCGGACTCTCGTTCTGGAGCGTTCATCTCCAGAATGCTCGAAAACAGGAGCCTGTTCACAAGAACAGACCCCCGTTCTAGAGAATCTCCAAAATATTAGTGAATATTTCAGAAAATATACCAAACAATATTTGATTTTTCTGAAATGTTTACCAAATGTCCACTATATCATAGAAAGACATTATGAAAAGTTTCATAATGTTTAGATAACATACATAATTTTAATGAATTATTTTTTTAAAATAGACGTAAACAATTATGATAAATCACGAAAGTGTTAACAAACCATGAAACTTTCTAGAATTTATTTCCATAATATTTTGGACATGTGGTAAAAATTTTAGAGAAATCCAATATCATTTAATATATTTTCTAAGATAAATACTAATATTTTAAAAATTTCACTAGAGAACGAGACTGGGAGCCCGTTCTTAAGAACGGATACCCGCTGAGGTTTGTTTTGCCAAACTACACTTTGCATTCATTCTTTTCTCTTTTCATATTTAAATTCTTTGACTTTTCAACTTTATACACTCATCTCTTCTTTCCTTTAATTTATCTCTTCTACTATGAAATCTTTAAATCCATTAAAATAGTCTAATTTATTGAGAGCTGAAAATTAAAGTGTATGATGGAGGCCCGTTACAAGATCGCAAACCAAGACCCATAATTTACTTAATCATTTTACTAATGAGTTTGTTTTTCTTGTAGGAATGGATCCTATTGTCGACTTCACTTGAGAGCATAACTCGGAGGATATGGATCATCCCGTTCACAGCCTCACTTGGACTACACAAATGGACTCCTCAAATGACCCAATGAGAATTTATCTTCCCGACCCTTAAATTATGTAATTTTTATTTTTTAAACTTTGTGGCAAACTCTAGTCTTCTTGTATGAACTATTTATATTGCATCTTGCATTAGATTGTTGGTTAGGATTAGATGAATGATGGTGGATGATGGGTTGAAGAATCGGGCAACAAACGAGGAAGAAAGTTATCAACAAAGTGTGGATTTGCTTCTTCAACAAAATGGACCCAAATGAAGACTTGGCCCAAATGAGAGCTCAAATTGAAGATATAAATTTTGCAGGTACATCAAGTAGTGGCCACAAGGATGGATGACATGGCCATTTAGCACCATTGATCAAGCAAAACAAAGAAAGCACCTCAACCTTTGGATGAAGCACATGGATTGCAATCTTGTCACTTCATCTTGGTCTTCATCAACGGCTCCAATCATTTCTTCCATTGCCAAACCCTAATCATCCACCCTAGGTTTCCCTATTTAAGGCATTGCATTGGTGATTGTAGGAACTTTTTGTTAAAATTAATACAATCTCTATTTCCCTAATCGAAGTGTTAGAAAACCTACGGGTTTCCTCGGTTTCCTAATCGAGTGGAGTAGCTCTCCAACAAGCCTCGGGTTGGTATGTGAACTCTTACATTCTCTCACCTCTCTCATTGAGAGTCTAAAAGGTTGGAGGACAAAAATCTCGGCCTAATGTGGTTGTTTTCCTACGGAAAAACATGCACCTGTGAGCAAACGTCGGATAGCTATTGGGTCTGCCAAGGGTATCACCATTTTTTTCTCCATTTTATGCTATTAGTCCATCATTCTCCTCAGCCATACACATCACACACTTCACCTTTCATTTCAGTTACATCTTCATCACCCTTTTCTTCTCATTATTTTCGATTTTGTCCAACACTTCATCACCCGAGCACATTGACTCTTATTTGTGGGTTTTTGCACGGTTCCTTTTCTAGAGCCACCGTGTCAATTTTTGGGTGTTACAAGTAGCACACGAATCTAACCATCTCGTATGCCTAGATACAAAAATCAAATTAACCTCAAAACAAACAAAGTTGCGAATTGTACATTTCTTCACGCGCCATGCATGATGCTTGATACAATATTTCTTTTGGTGCCCTTCTTGATTACAGAAGAAACAACTGAAGCCTTTAGACTTCTTTTGTTTCGACCTAGAATGAACACCAACAATCTTCTTCTTCCTTTTCTTTTCTTTGTCCTTGGAAGATGACATCAAATGAGCATTTTCTGTCCGATCATGTTTTATCCTCTCTTCCTGTTGGACACAATGAGAAATCAGTTCATTAAGCGTCCATTTATCCTTCTGGCAGTTATAACTGATCTTAAACTGTCCAAATTGAGAAGGAAGAGAAATCAAAATTAAGTGAACAAGCATGTTTTCAGACAGCTCTAACTTAAGTTCCTTTAGTCTTGAAGCAAGATGAGACATTTCCATTATGTACTCCATGATATTCTCTTTTTCCATTATACTTAAGTGAGACAAGCTTAACTAAAAGCGTGCCTGTCTCAGCCTTCTCGTTTTTCCCTAAACATTTCTTAAGTTCTTCGAGAAATGTTTTGGCATCAGTGTCTTCCGACATGTTGCCCCGAAATGCTTCTGGAATGACGCGCTTCATGATTGTTGCGAAAAATCGTACTACGCAAGTGCACGTGTCGCAAAAGTAATAAAGTGTGTATTAAGTACGAGTGTGGATCCCACGAGGAATAATTATGTTAAAAGTTGAATATCTAATTTCTAGTTTAATTTGAAAAGAAACAATAAATTTAATGATTTGGATTTTTAAAACTAAAATAATTCAAATAAAATAAGTGAACAATTTAAATAAAATATTCTAAAATAAAGAAGTAAGATTATATGTTGAGAAAATCCAGGGTTCCGATTTCACTTAGCTAATCCTATTTATCAGACCTAATTCAAATAGTTAAATCCTATTTCTATGTGTTGATGGCAATTTCACGAAAATATTTATCAATCTCTCTCGAGCAAAGATAAACTTATTCAACTAACGAATTATCACCTCTCGGTCTCTAATCCTGAGAATTAATTGAATACATTAGGAACAAGAAATTATATTACCACTCAAACGTCCTAACTATCTCTAGCCTAGGATCCTTTTTAAGGCAAACTATTCAGTGCACGGTTAAATTCTCCGCTCTCGCATCCCGAATCAACCCTAAAGTTCTTAGTTTTGGTGATCAAGCAAACCTAAGCATTACGTTCAGAATAGATTACTCAACACAGAACAGAAACAGAAAATTAAATACTTGAATTAAGAAAAACAAATAATCATAACTAGGCTACATCGAAACCCTAGAACAAACGTTTAGTTCATGCTAAAAGGTAAATAAACAACAATAATATTAAATAGTTGCATAATAAAACAGTAGAAATAAAAGAAAAGAAAAATAAAAATCGCCCCTCTCGCCAAGAATCGCCGTGGAAGAGCTCTCTGCCGACTCCAGGATGTAGCTTCTTAATCTCCAAGCGCTAGGTCTATTAGGTTTTTAATAGTTTCTTTTAAATCGGTTAACGGCTGGGATTAAATTTGATTTAAGTTGAATGGCTCGGATTAAAACAACGCATCATTCCATATTTGTAGATGATAAGCGATCGATCTCTGGCATGTGGAAGAGATCGATCGCTGCTTCTTAATTTGCTGCATCTCTCGCCGAATCTTTGCTCTTTCCTTCTCTTTATGCATTGGCGATCGATCTCTGGGTAACTTAGAGATCGATCGCTGCCTCTTCATTCTCATCCATGTATGGCGATTGATCTCTGGACTTCATAGAGATCAATCGCTGCTTTCAAGCTTTGTGCTTTTAAACATGCTGCATCTCTTTCAAGCAATCATGCACTATGTGTATTACTTCTTCTTTCTTTTCTTTATGCAAGGTGATCGATCTCTGCCAAGTTACAGAGATCGATCGCTTTCCTCTTTGCAATTCTTCTAAATTCCATCCTCTCTGTTCTTCAGACTTCTCTTTTCTTGTCTTCAACTTCACTTTAATTCTTTTATTTTCTGTCCCTGTTCTGGTTAAAATTACTGCAACTTGCACAAAATATATTAGATTTTCTTCCAATGCTTGAGAAAAACTTATCAAATCAAATCTAGAAAGTATAAATAAGTGTGTAAAATACACACTTATCACACCCCCAAACTTGAATGAAAGCTTGTCCTCAAGCGAACAAAAATAAGCGTAGAAATTTAGCCAAGTCTATTCAGGAATTTTTAAAGTCTGCAAAATGTTTCAAATTTCCATGGTAAAATTATCTAAATCACAATTCGCAGTATTTTGTCTCAGCTTGATATTTGCATGCAAATAAACTATCTAAATAAATACTTTCAATAATACAACTCATGATATCGCATTGAGAGAAATTTAATCAGAAATACTTGTGTGTGTACATGCTCAGACTCATTCTCGTTTAACTGATAGATCTATAATTGTGTCTTATGAGAAGGGAAATCAAAAATACCTCTCAGGATCACTCACTCCACTCTTATTGTTCATCAGTCTTGCCCATTATTCACTAATAACAAATATGAGTAAACAGAATAAAAGTCGATAGGTCTTTAATTAAGCTTGTAATGTAAGGCCAGGTTATAAGGTAGGAAATTTTTGGATTCAAACGAAACTCTAGAGCACAATCCATCCTTATGTCACCCTCACTTCTTACACTCACTTGAACTCTTTTCTAATCAGTTAACTCAATAATTCCCCCAAACTTGTCTCTCTCTCTCTTTTTCAAAACTAACTCCTTTGTCAATGTCTTTACTAACAAACATAAAATACAAATAATAACAATAACAACAAATTAAATAGCATATAAGAAATTGTTCTACTACTGAACAATTCAACTTTTTTTTTTTTTTTTTTTCACAACTTTAATCACTGAAAAATATAAAAGAAGAATAAATAAAATCTCAAAATACTAACAACTTAGACAATTGACAAAAGAATTAGCTCTGATTCTCACCACTACTTTCTCCAACTCTCCCATAAAATGTACCCACAACCCTGTGCTCAATAAACAGGATAGTCAAAATAATTTCAGGGTAGGCTAAATTAGGGTTGACAAAATAGTGGTAAAGAAAGGTTCAAATAGGAGACTAAGGGTGTCATTTAAATGACACAAACGAGGTATGTCAATAAAGGCTCAAACGAATCAAAAATGGCCTAAGTCATTCTCTTATTTCTGCAAAAATCATAATTTGTATTCATGAATGCAGGGCAAAACCAGGAACAATTTAATTCTCACTAATCACTCACTAAATTTAAATGGAGCTCACTCCCTTTCAGTGTTTACACTCAAGCACTCCCTTACTGTGTTTAGGCTCTCGATCTCAAGACAACAATTTATATCATTATCAGCTAAATTTAAATAAGAATGAACATTTCCACACAAACAAGTCTAACTTCCTAAGCTCCAATCAATGCTACTATCACAAATCATACTATCTCAGAATTTATTCAGAAGTTGAAACATGCATTGATCAAAGGTGCAGTCATCGACACTTTAAACGAATGGAATAAATAATCATACCATAAAATTCAAAATATTAAGCAGACTTACCAATCTAAACATGTTTATCAATTTAAAATAATATCCAAATAAAACCCCCCCAAACTTGATATAAACATTGTCCCCAATGTTAAATAAAACATACACGAAAAATACGAAGGGGATTGTGTACCTCATATGGGGCCCGGTAGTAGTGTGGTGGAGCTTCGGTCGAAGGAGCAATTGAGCAGAGGAGCCTTTTTTTCTTTTTTTTTCTTTTTTTTTTTTTTTTACTTAACAACTAAATAGATAAATACTAACCGAAAATGAAAATACTTGAAACGGGAAATGAAAATACGAGAGAAAAAATGAAGTAAGAAGAAAATAAAAAGAAAGAAAGATAAAAAGAACGAATTAAAAAAATAGAAATAGGATTTAAGATAAATGGCTAATTAATGGCTAATTAATCTAAAATAAAACTTACTTAGAACAAGAAAAAGAAAGATAAAAAGAAAAGAAAATAATAAATAACATAACAAAATAAATAAATAAAATAAAATAAAATAAAATAAAATAAAATGATAAAATGAATAACAGAATTTAAGATAACTAAATTGGACCCTATTTAAAAGCAGAAAGATAAATAACATAAAAGAAACAATAAATAAATAAAAAGACAATAAAATAAGAAACTAAAGAAAATTAAAAATAACAGTAAGAAAGAAGAAAGAAAAAAAAAATTATATGATAAAAAGAAAATAAAATGACTTAATCGGAACCTATTTAAAGAAAAATAAAAATAAAAGACAAGAAATAAAGAAAATAGAGAAAATAAAATGACATAAGAAACTAAAACATAGATAAAAAAAAATAGAAATACTAATAATAATGATAAGAAATAAAATACAAACAAAAAATAAAAATAAATAACAAATGGGTTACAAAAGATGATTATTTTTATTTTTATTTATTTATTTATTTATTTATTTATTTTTTTTTAATTTAATACTAATAAAATGAAATAAAAATAAAAATAAAAAATAAACAAAACTAATGCAAACAAAAATTGAAATAACGAACTAAAAAGGATACTTGGGTGGGTTGCCTCCCACCAAGCGCTTGTTTTAGCGTCATTAGCTTGACGTTGTAAGCCTCTTGCTAATCTGGTGCACGGAGAATAATAGTAGTATCATTCTGAAAAACCCCGTTAAGATACGGCTTCGCTCTTTGTCCGTTTACTAATTTATCAATTTCAGGAAGCTCTTTGTCTGGCATATTATCGACAATTGGCTCATTGCTAGCTGTTGGGTAATTTATGGATTTATATACTTTGAATGTCACCTCGTCATCATATACTTGCAATTTGAGCTCTCCTTTTCTTAGATCAATAACAGCTCCCCCTGTTGCTAAAAATGGTCGACCTAATATTATCGGGATGCTTCGGTCTTCGTCCATATCGAGAATCAAGAAGTCAGCGGGAAAAATAAACTTGTCGACTTTGACAAGGACATCTTCAATCACCCCATACGGATGCTTTATAGAGCGATCGGCCATCTGTAGAATTACACTTGTGGGCTTTGCTTCACCAATACCAAGCCTCCGAAATATAGATAGAGGCATCAGGTTAATGCTCGCTCCCAAATCACAAAGTGCCCTTTCAAATATAGAATTCCCAATTTCGCATGGAATAGTGAACTTCCTGGGTCTTTCAGTTTTTGTGGAGCTTCCTCTGAATAATAGCACTGCATTCTTCTGTAAGAGCTATAAAACCAAACTCCTCTATTTTGCGCTTGTGGGAAAGAATATCTTTCAAAAATTTTGCATATTTAGGCATTTGCTCGAGAGCCTCAGCGAATGGAATGTTGATGTGGAGCTTTTTGAAGATATCAAGGAACTTAGCAAACTGGTTATCCAACTTTGAATTTTTCAGGCGTTGTGGGAAGGGGACCTTAGGGATGATCTCCATTGGAATCTGAGGTGGAGTGTCCAGTAGCTCGTGATCCTTTGGTGTGGACTCGGATGATGACGAATGCACTCCGTCATGTGCGACCACTTTCTTATTTTCTTTGGTATAATTTTCAATCACTGCTCCACTTCTAAGTGTGATGGCATTGCACTGAGCTCTGGGGTTGATTTCAGTGGAACTGGGTAACGTACCTTGTGGGCGTCCATTTAATGCAGCTGCCATCTGGCCCATTTGAGTTTCTAAACTTCGAATCTGAGCTGACTGGTTTTGCAAGGTTGTTCTTGTTTCGGCCATAAATTTATTTGTGTACTCCCCCATTTCAGCAATCATATTACTGGTGTGCTCTCCCATCTTTGCAATTAACTCTTCAAGATCAACCTTTTGTTCCTGCACTGGTGGCCCTTGTTGAGGTACTGGAGGCGGTTGCACGGTGTTGTTCTGATTTTTCCATGAAAAATTCGGATGATTGTTGCGCCCCCCATTAAAATAATTCCCTGAATTCTGGTAAGTTGGTCTAGTATAATTTCCCACAAATTGAGCTTGTTCAGATGAATTGCTAGCCATTTGGTTCCCTTGCTGACAGTTTTCACTAGCATGTGGTCCTTGGCACCAATGACATTGTATGATCGGGGAATGAATTGCATTAACTCGAGCTTGCTTACCTGGGATGTGCTGCAGTGAGGGATGCAACCTGTGTAGTCAATGCTTTATCGCTTCCATTTCTGGGTATTTGGCTGCCTCCTTAACATCTGACGTTCAACCGGGCACTGATCATTATTTAGGGATAACTCTTCTAACAAGTTTGAACGCCTCCTCTTCCGTCTTTGTAATAGTGATCCACCAGCCGCTGAGTTGACAAGAGTCCGTGTAGAAACAGATAAACCAATGAAGAATGTCTGTATTTGCATCCATTGTGGTAGACCATGTTGGGGGCATTTTCTTAAAAGCTCCTTGAATCGGCCCCATGCTTCATAGATTGTCTCACCATCAAATTGAGCAAAATTGGTGATTTCATTACGGAGTTTCGCCATCTTTTCAAAGGGGAAGAACTTGGATAGAAATTTCTGCATTAGTTCATTCCACGTGGTAATTGAATCCGAAGGTAAGGAGTTCAACCAATTCTTCGCGATCTCTTAGTGTGAAGGGGAATAACCTGAGCTTGATAGCATCCTCAGAGACATTATGGTATTTAAAAGTATCACAGACCTCGACGAAGCTAGCAATATGATCCTTAGGGTCCTCATTAGACAGGCCACAAAATTGATACTGTTGGATCATTTGTATTGTCCCCGGCTTAATTTCAAAATTATTGCACGTGATAGCAGGTTTCCGAATTGCTGATTGAATCCCGTCCATGGATGGCATAACATAATCAAGCAAAGTTCGTCGTCCGACCTCTGCCACTTCAACCCTCTGTTGTAGATTTGCGTTTTGATCATCTGCCATAATTGCTTGTTTTGTTTCCCTTCGATTTCGGCGACAGGTTCGTTCAATTTCAAGGTCGATAGGGATTAGGTTGGCAGTACCTAATTTTCGCATACACTTGTAATGTGCAAATAATGTAATTTACGCCTAGCAGCAAAAGAAAATTCAAATATAAACTAAAATAAATAATTCACTAATAACAAAATTAATTCCCCGCAACGGCGCCAACAACTTGTTGCGAAAAATCGTACTACGCAAGTGCACGTGTCGCAAAAGTAATAAAGTGTGTATTAAGTACGAGTGTGGATCCCACGAGGAATATTATGTTAAAAGGATGAATATCTAATTTCTAGTTTAATTTGAAAAGAAACAATAATTTAATGATTTGGATTTTAAAACTAAAATAATTCAAATAAAATAAGTGAACATTTAAATAAAATATTCTAAAATAAAGAAGTAAGATTATATGTTGAGAAAATCCAGGGTTCCGATTTCACTTAGCTAATCCTAATTTATCAGACCTAATTCAAATAGTTAAATCCTATTTCTATGTGTTGATGGCAATTTCACGAAAATATTTATCAATCTCTCTCGAGCAAAGATAAACTTATTCAACTAACGAATTATCACCTCTCGGTCTTTAATCCTGAGAATTAATTGAATACATTAGGAACAAGAAATTATATTACCACTCAAACGTCCTAACTATCTCTAGCCTAGGATCCTTTTTAAGGCAAACTATTCAGTGCACGGTTAAATTCTCCGCTCTCGCATCCCGAATCAACCCTAAAGTTCTTAGTTTTAGTGATCAAGCAAACCTAAGCATTACGTTCAGAATAGATTACTCAACACAGAACAGAAACAGGAAATTAAATACTTGAATTAAGAAAAACAAATAATCATAACTAGGCTACATCGAAACCCTAGAACAAACGTTTAGTTCATACTAGAAAAATAAACAACAATAATATTAAATAGTTGCATAATTAAACAGTGAAAGGAAAAAGAAAAGAAAATTGAAAATATCCTGATCGCCGACGAAAATCGCCTTTGAATTGCTCTCAGTCGCCGCCTAATTCTGAATCTCCCTCTCTGCTCACGGCTTCAGTCTCTTTATAAAATGTTTAAGCTCTAGGTTTAATTCAATTTCAGATCGATGGTTAATAATCACTGCTTCTGTAGATCAACGGTGTATATTAAAATTCAGATTCTTTCCAAAATGGTGATACGCCTTCAGCAATCGATCTCTGCCAAGCATAGAGATCGATCGCTGACCTCTTTTCTGCTGGAATATGTATTGTGTAGTCTTCCTTTCTTTGATGTACAGCGTCGATCTCTGGATTTTATATAGAGATTCGATCGCTTCTCTCCTTCAATTGTACAGCAACGATTGCTGACATCTCTTCAGAAATCGATCGCTGATCTCAGGCTGTGTTGTGTAATTGGTTCTCCCTCTTTTCTTTTCCATGTGTGGCGATCCGATCTCTGGGTTTGCATGGAGACCGATCGCTCATTCTTTTGTTTCTATCCGTGGTCTTCAGCGATCAATTTCAAGATATGGTGGGCTATCAATCGCTGCTTTGCATGGAGACCGATCGCTCCTTCTTCTTCTGTTGGCGATCGATCTCTGGATTTTATGGAGATCGGTCGCTGCTTGTGATTTCTTTGCTGTTTGTGGCGATTGATTTCAGAATGCTTCTTGGAGATCAATCGCTGCATGTGATTTCTTCTTGTTGTCTTCTATTCCTATTTTTGTAAACTTTTCTGCATACTTATACAATTATCATTAAATTATTCCAATCACTTGAGAAAAACTATTCATTTCAAGTCTTAAAGAATATATATAAGTGTGTAAAATACACACTTATCATGCCTCATCAAAACCCTCGGTTGTAATCCCGCGTAAAAGGTCCAGTTTCAGCCCTTGAATGAACTGGTGTACCTTATTCTCATCGGTGTGCCCACCAGATGTGGTGCGTAGCAGGATAAGGATTCGAACTTGTGAACATATTCGGCCACCGATCCATACTGTCGTAGCCGAGAGAACTCTATCATCTTTTCTTTCGTCGCACTTCTGTCAAAATACTTCTCATAGAATATTCATTTGAATCCCTCCCAGCTTAACGCCACTGTTGTTGCCTAGACAGTGTCCCACCAAAATCTTGCATTCTTGGTGAGCTGATACGTGGCACATAGAACCTTCTTATTTTCTTCCACCTCTGCGCATCTAAACATTCTCTCTATCTGCCGGACCCATTCCTCAGTGTGAGTTGGGTCTGTAAATAGTCCATCAAATGTAGGCGGTAGGAGTCGCCTGAATCTATCTCCACTGGTGTCACGTGAAGCATTCCCATGATTATTATTATTATTCTCGTTGTCTTCTCGGGCCATCATACGTTCCACCATGCGGGACTGTACACCCACCAGCTCAGTTAAGCGATCTATGGCCTTGGCACTATCACTTGCTTCATCCTGATGTCCTCTCACCATTTTTAAGAAAATCCTATACGAAATAACGAACTCGACTTAATAAACAAAATGGGTACAGAAACTTAAACACTTACAGTTGGTGGAGCGATCTCACTTGGCGGGTTGTGCAATCAGACGGTTTACAGAATCGTTTTTAAATCTTGACTTTGCTCTGATACCATAACTATGACGACCCCCGACCCGATCGGGGCCGAGGAGCCATCACTTCGGGACATTCAAAACGGAAATTATTTTTTTTGTAAACAAACAGACTGGACCTTTAAAACAAACCCTTAAAACTTTACAGAGAGAGGACCTTCTCTGATTGGGGCTGAAAGACATGATTAATCTCCTGTCTTTATTTTTTATTGGCTGTGGTCTTCAAAATGTAATGGAGACCATGTAAAGGTTATTCGGCCAGACTGAGATTGAACACTAGCATGCAAAGGTATAAGGAGCTTGGCTGCAAGACCCAATATCTAGTAAGAGACAAAAAGTCTCCTTAGTGATCCGAAATTGTCGAGTGGAAGAGTTGTCGCTTAATGCGACAGTTGTTATGGGACCACATTTGTTCTTAATATGAGGCGCAGCTTATCGTTATTGATGTCAACTTTGATCACTCAGTTCTTAAAATGTTTAAGTTGTAAAGACCTTAGCTAAGTTAGTTTTCATTACTTCTTTTTCTTCGCCTTTGATTTTTGAAGTAGTCCCAAAATATTTTTTGCTCGATACGTACCCTTTTAGTGGCAAGATATTCCATCAAGTTTTGGTCGTCACACAACAGTAGAGATGAGACATTATTATGAGACTTGAAAGATTAACTAGGGGGGGAAGTTAATCTGACGGTGAATGACATTTTAGTTTAAAAGTTTTCTTTTCTCCTTCTCAGCATGTTGCACTTTAGTTCTGCAAATGACCAGCTAAAGAACCAAAGCACAAGGGTTCGGTACAATCGCAAATTTTAAACCGAAAATACCCCATCTAGTTATACATCATACATACAGAATACATGTATAAACTATATCTAAGATGGTGTGTGTGTGTGTGTGTTGTTTCTTCGAATAACTCGAATCAATGCCTCAAAATGTGATGGCAAAACTCACACTGGTGGAATGGAATATGGTCGAATCCTGCAACTGCCGAACGGCAACAACAGCACCATCGGAAGGGAGACCGCCGATATGAAGGCTTCTCTACTGCAGAAAAAGGTTTTCCACCCTTCTTCCGTTTCCAATCGCCTTGAAAGAGTAGAGAGAATGATGTCGATCAAGAACCTCCAAGTACCCAAGACTGGCAAAAAAATGGGCAAGAACCTTATCCATATGACACAC